>WPIO01000050.1:2925000-3084593 GCA_009760855.2 Cristatella mucedo | reverse complement strand
TTAAATCCACCAATCCATGGTCTCTTCAATCAACTCTTCTGGAGGTTCAAAGTCTTTTCCTTGCTCTATTTCTTTTGTTATTTGTTTTGTTAGTTCTATTTTTTTAGAGTAAGCTTCTGATTTAATTTTATTTATTTTTTCTATTTTTAAGTCATTGAGAAACTCTTCAAAGATTGATCTATCCTTCACTTTACTAAATATGTTCGCAATCTCTGGTTCAGAGTGATTTATTCTTAAAGCCTTGTATTCAATAACTAGTTTAACAGCGTTTAGTAATGTTGATCTAATGTCTTCAATTCTACCCATAGGATATGAACAAATCTTAAAATTTGAATGTTGTTGACCTTGAACTTCATTAAGGCAATCCCTACTCCTGGTTTCAATATCCATTTCTATATAATGTTTATTTTTTTTAATTAAATTAATTATGCTTCTAAAGCTGCAGCAGTAGCCTTTTGTCTTGCACTAACACCGTCAGTTAGATCAGGAAGAATTGCATAACACTCGTCTTTAACGATTCCAGAGATGTCTGGTTTAACTCCTGAAACTCCTGAAATAACCGTTGAGAGCGTTGCTAGTTGAGATGCAATCCATGTTGTGTATCCGGAGATCTCAGAAGGATCGTCAAGAAGTGCGTCTACTTTAGATCTAACAGTAGATTCAAGATTTGCTGTTACATCAGTTAAGCCTGCAGTTATGATTTTTTGGGCTTCGATATCACATTCATCGAGATAAAATTTCTTAACCGAATTGTCAGTCATAACTGAAATATCTGAATCAAGCGTTTGTTGATCGTATGCAGTCATCCTTGACCTAACAAGATAATCAACGTAAGACTTAAGGAGAGTAGCACTAGTAGCAAGGGATCGGTAACGTCGTTCTGCATTTCCTATATAAAAAAAAAGAAAATTACTTATATGTAAAAGTGGTTAGTTTTTTGTTTTTACATCATCAAATATTTGATGAAACTTATCAAATGCTGCAGTATACTTTTTTCTTTTTTTTCATTTTGTCATATGCATCACAAACATCTAAAAGAACCCAAATTTTTGGTGCAGGTAGTTTAAACATATGCTTATAAAGATCTGAAGGAATATATGGGGTATCATCTTCAAAACCACAAAACTTTTTTGCAATTCTTACACCATATTCACAACAAAGAATTCTTGAAACTTCCTGATCCATCTCCCTATATAAGGTTTAAGAATTTTTAATAGAATCAATTTTTTTATTCTCATATATTTTTCTAGCCTCATCTTCTAATTTAACTAAAGATTTATCAATACTTTCATACTGATTAGCAATATCAAAAAGCGTGTCAATAAATAATGGGTCTACTTTTTTTAAAGTTGATAGGATTTGCATTTAAATTCATATTTTGGTCTACAACCCCCTAATAGTCTCGAACAAATTAAAAATATACTATTACGCGTGCCATAATTTCCAAGAACCTTTTCAAACTTTTCATCAAAATCCATTTCCTATATAATATTTAAGAATTGTTTAATATAACTAATTAATTTGTACTCCTTGTTTTGTTTTTGGGGTTTTTGATTTTTTGCAGCTTCTTCAAGCATTTCATTTATCTTACCTCTACATTCCATTAGTTTATCAGAAGCTTCACAAATCTCTATATGAACACTAACAAACGAACTCTCTAAATCTGGAATAAGTTTATCGAGAGAGTGTCTAATTATACGTTGATCATTACCTTTAAGTTTTTGAAGACAGATCTTTACAGCCATATCTCTGGATTGTTCACAGCTTAGAATTCTCGAAACGTCCATTTCTATATAAGTATATATTTTTTATAATTCATTTTCTTCATTTACATAATCACTTCTATATGGCTGTATATCATCAGTATAAAAAGTAAAGTCGTCTTCAGCAGACTCAAACCCAGATTCGGATTCGGATTCAGATTCGGATTCGGATTCGGATTCGGATTCAGGTATATAATCAGGATCTTCGGATTATGTATCTGATATTGACTCAGTATCTGAAATATTTATATCCTCTTCAACTTTTGAAAACTCTGGATTTTCGTTTTCCATTTCTATAATAATGAAATTATTTTTGTTAAATACATTTATAACATCGACCTGGATTAGTACCTTCAATCTTATAATGTCCATAAGCATAACTACAACAACCACAATCAAGCCAGTAACGTTTTGATTCAAATGGTGATAGTGCAACTTTTTCCATCTCATTAGTAAATATTTCGTGTTTATCTTTAGTTAAACAACTAACAAATGTGTCATGCCCCATAGTTTTAGTTAAAACTGCTTTTTTTACTCCTTTTGCGGCAGCTTTTCTTTCAGAATCAACGATACTTACAGAGTATAGCTTTGGTCTTAAAGCACATACTTCTGAAATTACTTTTCCTTCTGCTTCATCCTTAAATTTACCGATTGTATCATCATCAAAATAATCAGGCATTGCTTTCATATTATCGTAAAGATTAGGTGTTTCAACGTTCATAATTAAAGAATCAGTGTCAGTGTAGATTAAACTAACCTTGTCTCCATATTTCTGTTTTATAACATCGTAATAAAACTTTTGCATGTGTAACTTTGATAAATCTAGAATTGCACTTCCGATGAATATTGGTTTATTTAATTTTGTTTTAGATTGATTCATCTGAAAGATTGTCAAATATTCTCCAAAGTCTCTAAAGTTAACCATATTTGGATCTCTTATTCGTTTATTGAATTTCCTTTTTCCTGCTTCATCGATAGTACTAACTAAATAAGTTGTAACTCTTTTTTCAACATCTTCACAGGTTTTACCATAGAATGAATTCATTATAAGTTTCCAAAGGTTTCTTGAAAACGTTTTACTTGAATTTAATGCTTTCATTTCAGCACACATTTCAATATAAGGTCTAAGCCATCTAGATTGATTAAACTTGAAAACTTTCTTTACATCACAAACCATTCCGTGTGTTAAACAGAACTTTAAATATCGATAATGAAGAAGATAATCCTTTTTTGGATTAAAGTCACATATTAATTTTGGAATATTGCTTGCTTCTGTTTTGAACTTATTTTGAAAACTTGAATATTCGCTACAATTAACAACTCTATTAGAAGCGCATAATGGATATTCGTTGTGTAAATCATGATAATACTCTTTAGTTTTTTGATCGTACTCGATATCAAAGAAGTAACCAGTATCTGATTCATCCTCTAACTTAAGAATTCTATCAATATCCCACCCTTCATTTGAAATTTCAATAATGTTCCCTTGTGGAAGAAGTTCCATCATTGCTGTAGGATATAGACTTGTTGCGCGTCTTGGTAAGTTATCCATGTTATTGTTTTATCCTTATCATAATCAGGTACTAATGGATTATTTGCCTTAACAAGTCTACTGCTAACCTGACATATTCCTCCACGAATAGATTTTTTTATTATGTCATAATTCTCTCTATCGGACAATAACTCAATCTTTACTCCTGAAAACCAGAATACCGCATTCCATAATAATAATAATAATAATATTGCACTTGATAAAGCGCCCTCAGAGAACTTAATCTCTTTATAGGCGCTTTACATTTGCTGCAAAGTGATACGCAATAGAATAGTAAGTAAAATCATGCTTGAAAAACAAACAAAATGAATAACATGGTTAGGGGTTACATGCACTGGGTCAGCATGCAAATGTGGTTAGTGGCAGCATGAACAGTGTCAGCACGCATAAGCACATCGAGGACGAATCACAAGGACCCACTAAATGCTGTCCTAAATAGGTATGTTTTTAAGTTTCTTTTAAATGTGGTCAGGTCAGGGGATGTTCTGATGCAGGTCGGGAGGGAGTTCCAGGCTGTGGGAGCATACGAGCTAAATGCACGGTCTCCAAAGAATTTAAGGTTTGTACGAGGTATTTCTAGACTGTTGGATTCCGAAAAGCGAGTGGTACGATGCTTTGCCTGATGGGGTAGTATATCTGAAAGATAGGCTGGAGCCATAGAATGAAGAGACCTAAAAGTGAGCGACAATTTCATGAGAAGTTTGGTGTTTTTACAAAGTTTGCTGGATCTAATTTTAGTTTTGATACCAATCCTTTTCTAAAACTTTCGAAGCAATCAGCAAGCAACAAAACGTCCGTTTGAAGATATAAATTATGATATTCTAACATATTTTTACAATCAAACTCTTTCCAAAGATCATTTGCTTTTTTATAACTTTCATCGGATATACCAGTCATGTAAACACTTGAATAAAAATCATCTTTACTCGGAAGAGATGAAGTGAAAAACTTCTCAAAAGAATTCATGAATTCATAAGGATATTCTCCTTTAGTTGCTAGCATATTAAGGTTTTTATTTGGATAAAGTTCACTTAAAACTTCGTTAGAAATTGGAAAACAATCAATAGTTTTACCCATTGTTGACGCTGTAAAATTTAATGAACCAAGCATGAATTGAGCACTATCCTTAAAAACAATATCCTTAACCCTTAACATCATATACTTCTCAAGATTATTAGCTATTGGTTGTGCTTCAACACTAAAATTTTCAAGAGCTTTAACAATTATATGTGAGTCATATCCTCTAAAGTTGTGAAATATAACAGGAAGTTGCCATCTTCTAAAATTAACTCCAGCTTTTAAGTTACAAATATGGTGCGCTGGGCCTCTATATTTATTTGTTAGATGGCAGTGATCGTGAACTTTTCTCAAATCACTTACTTTATAATTGAATGGCTCTTTACACATCCAACAGAATAAAGCATTTTCATATTCATCATACTCACTTTCAGTTAAACTATCCATTTTACTTTCTCTACTATGTTCAATCAATGTGCTTTTCAAAAAATCTGATAACTCAAATAATCTTCGAAGAAACTTAACAGCACAATCAGATCCAACATTAATAAACCTATGAAAAACTTCACCCTTCCAATCAACTATGATAAAAGCAGCTGAACATGGTATGTGTGTTGAAGAATGTTCTTGTTTTTTCAATTATACACTCAAAATCTGCATAACAAACGTATGGGCATGTATTAAGATGTTTGAAAGAATCAAACTTAACAAACTTACTATCACCATGTGGCATTAAATAAACAGTATTTCCAGAATTCATACTTTCACATATTTCTAAATGATTAGCTACTTGTTTTTTATCAAAGATTCTATTTAAGCATCTATGACAATAATACTTTTTCCCTCCAGACTTTAGTGGTCTACATAATGAATTAAAATTGCTAATCAACATATAATGTTCTTTTTTTACCCTTAACAACTAGCAAAAGATTTACATGTCTACCTTCTTTCTCGTCTGATCTCTTTACAACTCTCAGTGGTGAAACCCTTGATTCTTTATGACCACATGAATAAACATTTATACTAACATTCATTGCTTTCTCTAATTTATTATCATATTTAACCATTAAAGGCCATTCAATCATTTCTCATTAAGAAGATTAGAATGATTATTAGCTAATATCGTTTTTAAGTCGTTTATTTTCCACTTATTTCTTTCTACTGGGTTTAGAGATCTTAAAACACACCACAATGCGCAAAACTCATCATTAAGATTTTTTTAATTAATTATACACTTTTTCTTAACAAGATATTCAGGTGTTTCAATGTATGTACCACCGCTTAAAGGTATGTATTTAGAAATAACAACAGAGAATGAATAACAACCAATAAATAACCATCCAGAACCAACATTTCTTTCTACTAACATCTCAGAATTAGTTCCTAAAGAAAGCATTACTTTTTCATATATTGAGTTAGATGATTCACTATCCATCGTTAACATTGATTTTGATTGTGCTCCTTTTTTTCTATGTCCTCATTATTAAACATTCTCATGTCGAATGATATTTTAAAATGAACTCTAACAAACCTCCATGAACTTCTAACTCTCTTAAGTAATTCATTTGTTTGATATCTAAGAGACTCTTTAAGTGACTCATAGTCTGCATATTTTCTTTTTGATTTATAAGAAAAAGTTAAGGTATTTCCATTAGCAGAAATAACAGGTTCTATAAAACCAACTTTGTTTAGTCTTCCTTTTTTCCAACGTATTTTCTACTTGATGGTTTGAAATCAATGGTCATTAACCTTCTAGATTCAAAAGGGAAATACTTTCTTTGGCTTATTCGTGAAGACATTTGCTATATAAGGTAAAAATATTTATGCTAATTGATGTTGATTTGAATTTAGTGATGATAGAATTTTTCACTTTACGACATCGGGTAATTTTTTGACAACCGATGGTGAAACCGAGGTTGGAGAAAAATTTCGCGATGTCGTAAAGGGTAAAATTCCTATCATCATCGTCAGCCTACGATGCAGCCGCCGCCGCCGCAGCAGCAGCCAGCGCGCATATGCAGGAGCTTCGCCCTTCACCGTCATCGCCTTCGCGGCGCCGCCGCCGCCGCCGCCAGGCGCGCGCGAGTCCCCACAGTAAGCCGAGGCTTATCCAACGCTATCCAACTCAGATAGTCGGCTGTACCTCGATCTTACGAGACGCAGCCATTGCTTGATAGCGGCGGCATCGTTACCAACGACGTCACACGCACGCTAAAGTATTTTTAATGATTTGGCGCTATACAGCAGAGCTATAAAAAGGGCTAAAAAAAAAGAGTCGATAAACCTCGAGAGATAAGCCGTGATAGGGTAATATTCTCTTACGATCTGTAGCGGTGTCCTGCTTTGTCTCAAGAATGCAACGCTTAGTTAAGCCCTGACCATTCGCTAAAGGGATCGAGCCTACGCCAGGACCGCCAACCCGAAGCGAGGCTCGCTATTCTCGCTCGCTGAATCTGCCGCACATTTCGCGGTCTCTACCCTCGAGTGCTTTCGCCAGAGACTTAGACGACGTGCGACGGGGACTCAGGCCTATAGCCATCTAGATTAAAGTCTGAGCCCCCTACATCGGCGCGAATGTGCTCCGTTTATTTCGACTCTTCTCAGAGGCGTAGCGAGACCTTCCGGTGCCCCGAGGGCAAAGATACAAATGGCGCCCCCTCCTTGGCTTCAAAAATTGCTGCAATATAGCTCCACCACAGAAGAAATGCAAAAGCACGCTGTCAGGCACATCTCGAGTCGAGCAAGTTTCATTAATTTTAGTACTGGTATTAGGTAGCTATCGCAGCGTTAACTTAAGTGAGTTACTCTGGCCTTGAACGTGGCAAACTGATCTGTTACAGTTTGAAACTAAATATTTTTTAGTGTTTCTTTCTCTACGCTTAACCAGGCCAAATCACAGAGTCAGCATTGCCCCATTGATGCTCTCAGTTAAGACAGGATTATCTTCAGCTTGCTAAAGGAACTTTCACAACTGGCTACTGATACAGCTGCGGTGAGAAGAACTTGCGAGGCAACACTCAAATTAGGTATTCGTCTTCTCCGTAACTGACGATGAAAAAGATGAGTTACAGGGGGTCTTTGATGCCCAGTCGTGAGTGAGGCAAGAAGCATTTGACAGTCATATATGTCGTTGTACAGCTCTATTCCATCAACGTCTGAACAGCAGAAGACTCGGAGATTTAGACATTTCTGGCAGAGTTTGGTCTAGTCAAGTGTCTTCGAAAGCTGCTCAACTTCTAACGAAATCAAATTTGGCTTCAAGATCTATGTGCCGGTAAAACCTAGCTTTAATTTCTTGCCGGAGATAGTCTGTGCTGTCCTTAATGATTCTTGAAACCTCCTCAGCCGTGAGGCCAACATCCTGAGAGAGCTCTACAGGCATCTGCGTCCTTCGTCGGATTCTTTGTTCAACTGCAACTCCCCACAATTCACATCTCCTTTGGCATCTAGTAGTGATTCTTTGCACAGGTTCCCTTGAGGTCTTGACAACTCAATCTCAAGAGAGTGGAGGCGTCTTTGAAGTTCATCTTTGGATCCTGCAGTCTTTTCTGGCAGTGGTCAATCTTCCTTAAGATTCTGTACCAAAATGGGAACAGAGCCAAAAATTGTGTTGAAAATGCGATGTAGGAGACTGTCAGCTTCCCTTCTTGTATCAAGTGTTCCCCTTGTGTCCTCTGAAAGTTGCTCCAAAATACCTACAATGCTGTCCAGTCCATCATTGATAGCTTTCACAGCCTCCACTCTTGCACTCTACCTTGTTGCAGAGCCAGGTTTGACAGTGATGGCTAAGGCTTTCTTCAGTTCTTCCCACCTGAGAGTTGATCTTCAAAAGAACAAGTAGGTTCTCTGTTGTTCCAAAAAAGGTAATGACAATGGAATCTAGATTTGCAGCAGGAACTCCTGCCAGATTTAAGCTGTGGTTATCGCAGTTTACATGATAGCCTTCTCATTTCTGGACAATATTCTCTTTTGGACAGCTGACAAGTGGCCGCACATGACTGCTTCGGTGTCGTAACACTTCGACCTGCAAGCTTGCAAGGACATTTTGTCAGATTCAAGTTTGTCCAAGATGAGACCCTCAATTGTTCCAGCATCTTTGGCATAGATTTGAAGAAAGCCCAGTAAAGACTCTTTGATGATGACAGTTTTTTGTTGGCAAAATCAACATCGACATTTCTAATGACCTCAGACATCTGCTCGAGGTGTGACAAATCATGAGTTGAGTCACACACAATTCTTGTTTCGCCGTATGTTGCAGAGTAGCTTGTCTCTGACTGTGGATGCAAGTATACTAAGGAGCTCATTTTGGGTTTGAGGAGACAGATAAGAGACTGACTTTGGATTCTCTTGCATGACCCAATTGTGACAGTAGAAGAGGATCGTATTGAGCTAGAAGATAAAGATAAGATAAGATGATGAAGTCCCAAGAAGTTGCCAATGGTGTTTCTCACCAGCCAGGCCAACACTCACTTGGTGACCAGGCCATGCCAGGTTTTGATAAACCAAGAGCTTAATGCATCTGAGAACTCTCTTTAGGTTTTCTTGCCATCGTTGTTTTACCGGTAAGCTGTGTGCCTCAGCAGCAGTGTCTACTCCACTTCCTGTGAGAAGTCTCCTCGGTGTGTCTTTTCATGTGGTGAAAGCCTGCCGGTGAGAAGGGGTGTTTTCATGGGCAGTTAGTTTTTCAGGTTTCCTCCACTGGCTAAATTCGTTTGCCATTCAAGTGACGATCGGGAATTTAGGGTCGACATAGGGAAGAGCAAACAACAGAAGCAATATGCCGAATGTTTTGAGGGAGAGTAGACCAGCCAGGCCCAACTAACTTCATGCCAATTAGCGAGTTGCCCCTTGAACCAGGCTATTCTCAAGGCTCGACCACCTTTTCCAGCAAATGGACCTTCTTTGTTCTGAAACAGGCTTGATCCTCGTAGTACTAGTTCATTTCGAGTTGGCTTCGGAATGACGGGCAAAACAGAGTTTTGGTCAAACTTTAGGTAGCCAATATCATTCATGGTCAGCAGTTTGAAAATTGCAGTGGATTCGGTATCTTCTTCTCTTGTCGTAGGGCTTGCACCCCCATGGTCCAAATGACGCGGAAGGCAAGTTTGAACGCTTTGGACGATGAGGTGAAGTGCCTTCTGCTTGTCGCTCTGTGAGAGCACTGTCGAATGCACGATGGTTGAAGCCCCCTCACTGTTTCCATGTCGTCACGTATTCGCAGCCAGAGCGGCAGGCTACGGCTTGGTGTAAGTCAGTCAATATGCTTAGCTAAGCTCAGCCGGTGATATGTGCTTAACTAGCTCAGCCAGTGATAGTCAAGTCCATTGAAATGAGGACTTGCTTGGAATCAAGATTGGTATTGTCACATAAAAGAGTTTTTTTTTTAATATGCGCAATCCCCAGTTTGCTTTTGGTGCCTGTTGGCCTTGGCACCTCGGGGGACTTCTGTCCCCTCCCCCCTAGCTACGCCTCTCTGTCTCTTTACCTTCGGAGGTCGTCCTCAGCGGCCGCGCGATGGGCGCCTTCTGTCGGTTGGCACAACCCCATGAGCTTCGGGTTAAGCCCCGATCAATACCTCCGTTTAGGCATGCATTTTGTTGGTACCGCGCCGTCGGTCTCTTCGTGCTGCGACGTTCTTTGGCACCCGTTGCCCTTCGAGAATTCTGGGAGCTGACGCGAAAATCGCCTTTCGGGTCGCAACCGAAGGGGGGCTTTCGGTAGTTTTGAGTGACCCTGACCCAACAGTGGCGCAGGCAGTCAACAGCAACTTCCGCCAGGTACCTTTGTGGCCAGTTCCAGTACTTGCACGGGTGTCTGCCGACATCCGCCTGAATCTCAAGAAAATGCTCATCTTTAAGGATATTATGACAGGTAAACGTCCTGAAATTTTCGCTGGTGTTCTCTGTGCCGCTTGTCTTAGGTGGATGCGTAAGCATAGTATACTTTTCTCCGTACAGGCGATAAAATGTTCAGCAACGCTTACAAGATGGAGGACACCGGCATTGTTTACGAAGTCGAGGGAAAGGTTGGTAATAGGCCCACCACGGCCACCTCATTCTGGCCGTCGTGCATTAGGACGGTCAACTCGAATAGGTCTCGTGGTTGCCCGTAGAGCGGCGACCGAAGCATGCCCTCACCCTAATGCAATGCGATCTGTGGTTCTGCTGCCTGAGTGAACTCGGTATTCCAATTAGTTGCCACGGTCGCCTCGCGCCTGCCCTTTACCTCGGCAGGTTCTGATTGGCTGACATATTTTTTTACTGCATATTTTTTATTGTGGGGCTGGCGCTTTCCACTCGACCCAGCCGCGGCCGACCGAACGAGCGCACTATCTGGTTTTGTGGTTGCCCGTAGAGCGACGACTGAACCACACCCCTCCACTCTAATGAGGTCTGCAGTTTTGCTGTCTAAATGTGTGAACGCAGCGTTCCCTTTAGCTATTTCACTAATCGCTGGTGGTGATTTACCCTGGCGTTTCTTCATCCGTGACGGCTGCTGCTGCTGCTGCTTCTCATCGTCCCTTACGTTGCTGCATCCTCCGAGCCTGCCCTTGACATCAGCAGGTTCTGCTTGGCTGACTCGCGAGTCGTGCCGCATATTTTATTTTACCCGCTTGGAGGTGGGGCGCTTTCCACTCGTCGGCGGGCTCGGCCGAACTAGTGCTCTTATCTGGGCAGCCGTGACTGTAGCAGAATGCTGCTGCTGCTAACTCAGCACCTTCTAATAACCGAACCGCTTTGGCTGAACGGTAGCTTTGAGTGCAATACAATGCTTCTCGGCCAGCAGCTGGTGCGACATCGTATCGGCAGCCTGTGCTGGCGACATGAGAGATATCACGGCCGCTTACACACACACACACACACACACACACACACACACACACACCTAGGCAACCGCACTGTCTGGATTGAGGTTTGTTTAGTCTTCCTCGTTTCGTTATGCACGTGAACGGGCGCATGCCGCAGCTGTCTGCTATTTTAGCTCATCACTGAGAAAGCTCGAACCGCAAGCAGCACGGTCGACAGGGCCAGCGGCTGCAACATTGTCATTGCTAACAGGCTGCACTCGAAGCAGTTTACCAAAGATTCATTCAGGCATTATCTAAGAAATTACGCGAAGGAGTGAGTAGAAGCAAACCGCGCTTGCTGCAGCAAAGCGTGTTTGTGATGGGTTACCGTAGCAATTTGAAAGCCCTAGTGGCTGTGCACAGCACGCATGCCACACTTAAGCACGATCGGTCGCCAGCTATGTAGAAGCAAGCCCTCAGTCGAGAACTTTTCTGCCGCTGCCGCAAGATTTTGCTTGTAACAGTTGTAAAACTAGTGTAACACTGAAAGAAAGCAAAAATGTGTATAGAGACTTAGCATATGCTAGAGAGAAAAAGAATATTCACAATGTCACTGCGAGTAAGAACGCACAGGACAACGCACAAGGGTATGCAAATGCTGTGAGGAAAAGATGGGCCTGTAGCGGTGATCGGTTAGAGGTGGCATGCACATTTTTAGCACTCATAAGCACACAAAGGAAGAATCACGTGGAACCACTAAATGCTGCGATAAATAGATGCGTTGTAGCTTTTTCAAATGTAAAAATCAGTGCTGTCGAGACGCCAGTCAGACTTTAAATCATTTCAGCGTAGTTCTACAAACTAGGGAGATGACTGCTAGCTGAGAAAGACCTTTAAGCAAGGAGGTTTTATGTATGTTTTTATGTGTGCGATCGCGAAGACTGGTTCGAGCGGTCCGTAGGCATTAGCGACGGTCTTAAGTCGATTTGATGCTTGATGTGGAGAAATATAAAAGCTCAGATAGAAATTACTAGATGCTGTAGCTGTGCCCTTGACTTGACAGACACTGCGAGCCGTCACAAGTTTTGCAATCGTTTACCTGCTCGGCCATCTGCCTTTTTTCTGTGTGCATGATCGAGGCAAGCTGTGTATGATGACACTGCAGGCTAGAGTGCTGAGTACTGCACTGGTGCACTGGTAAAATGCTCTGACACAGTGGCCATTAACGCCGTACCTGCAGCTGTGCGGCGGCGGCCTCAGTTGCTGCCGCCCGTTTCACTAAAGCTTGCAACTTCTTTAGCCTCATGAAAAAGCTTATAGCCAGAGACAAACCCGACGAGCCAATACAAGAATTTCAGGATGCTGCTCAAGCTTATAACAAGCTGGTCATGGATAACTTCGATAATTTTGCCTTCTTTACCGGTACGTGGGCCGAGAGCACCCTGTGGACGAGCATCGTCGTTCTCATTGCCTAGATTGGCTGCCGGTCATCTGTACCGTGGAGGTATTTTCGAATTTCTGCTTCGTTGTAGGCGAGTCGAACAGCTCAGATGGAATGGTAGCTCTACTCAACTTTAGAGAAGACGGTGTGACCCCGTTTATGCTTTTCTTCAAGCACGGTCTGGACTCCAAGATAGGCCGATGTGCAGTGTGTGATGAGCTCGAATGCACGTGCACCAGCGACGAGCAGGCAGTAGCTTGAATATTTTCTAATGACCGCAGTGAGCATCACAACTAGGCGGCTTCTGTTCAACAGCATAAGCTGCAGATTCTGGCTCGAATGGCGAAAGGTGAATAAACATAAACTACACACCGTCCAATGCGTTCATTGGGATGTTGTACTTGCAATGCTTGCTTGTGAAACGTAGGCGGGCAGACGTGAGTCAATGGAGCTATGTGCATCTCTCCATCTTCATTCACCCCACGAAGTGGGCTTGTGTGATGTGAGTTTTAAATGTCAAGTGCCTAGAAAGAGATATTAGTTCTCTGACGGCGAAATAACGAATTTATTATTAATATCGCTATTGAAGCACACAAGCTCAAGCATTGACTGGTGAGCACGCGGTAGCAGCAGACACACTTCGTCTGCTGCTACGACGTGCTCCTGACCTCCGGCTGCCGTGGCATCTCGGAAAATGTTGAGCTACCGCTAGCAGCCGCTAGCAGCCCAGAGTACGGCCTGCTGCTGCAGCAGAGAGTCGCACAGCACTTTATGGTGAACTAATAGCGACCAGGCGTTTTTATTTTTATTCCGACGCGTCTTCGAGCCGAGTTCGAGAAAGTTTTGAGATGTTAATCGCTCTCCCTTCTGCTCGGCCTGCCAACTTTTTTCGGCTGCACGGGGCTCGTCCGACCCGAGAAACCGAGCGCTTCTACGTCGAAGCAGATTCGTGGCAGCGAAGTGGTGTGGCAGAGGCGTGGCAGCAAGGAGTAGACGCTCCGAATGCCGCCAAACCTTCGCAGTGAAGTGGCGAGAGAGCCGCCAAGCTCACCCGACTAAGGATTACTAAAGAGGAATCTAAGGAGAACTAAAATGGACCATGGGGAGCTGAAACGGACTAAGGCGAGCTCAAATGGGGACTCGCACGAAGAAAGAAAGAAAGGCCTGCAACGCTCGGCCCTCGCTGCTTTTGCAGGTAACCAAGGGGCTGCACGATCGAGTGATCGAAAGCGTGATGAGAGCGGACCCAGCGGGCGCCGGCTTTCTGCTGCGCACCAAAGCAGCCGCCACTGACGGGTTTGCGACCTTCTGGCATCCTGGGGGCCGACGCCGGGCATTTTATTTTATTCTATCCTAGCTGATTAAACAGCCTCTTTTTGTATAACGACAGAAGAGCGTTTATGGCTATCACCACCGCTTGCAGTGGCGATAAAGAATCGCCCACGACCTCGGGACCGAGGTCGTGAAAGCAACCGCCCTACCTAGTGTGCCGTCATCTGGAGCGCAGTGGCGCGAAGCAATTAAAAACTGGTGCTCGGCGTAATTTATTTCTGGTCGTTTTGCGGTAGGCTCGGTAGATTGCTGTATTGGCCCGGGCCATCGCAAGAGAACCCCCGCGTCAATGCAAGTGAATGAGTGTGCGTGCAATGTGTATGAGTACAGTGATATCGCCAGAGTGGGCAATTATATGCAATCAAAAAAGGAGCGTTTCGCGCGGATTTTTTTTATCGTTTTGCGGCGGATTGCGGCATTGGCCCCGGGCGGGAATCTGTCTCGGTGGACTTCGTGAGCATGCATTAAAGTATCAAAAGTCCTTTATTCAAAAAAAGTTGACACTCCTGCACTCCTAGCGAGAGAGCCCCAATTGCTCTGCCGTGCGTTCACTTCCCCACTGCCCCTCTCCTCCCTATCCGTCGCCACTCTCTACGCCCAAGGTCAGGTAGCTATAATTACACGACGCATTGAGCTCCTCTTTGGCAGCACCCAGCTGGTAAGCAGCAGAGGTTGAGAGCCGGTCATTGCAACGACCACAACAACCAAGCCATCTGACGCAAACCCGCCACCGAAGTATCTAATTATAAACTATTTCATGAGAGAAACTGTGTGGTACATTTTAAATGTTGTGCAGTTTTACATTCTAAACTTGTTGGGGCTTTTCGCAGCTGATAAGTGGTGGATTGAGGCGAATTAGAGAGGATTTCTGCACACGCCTCCATCTTTGCAGCTCATTTGCACGAGTGCGCCTGCTCACATTGTCATAAAATTTCATGGATACATAAAATCAAAGCTGTACTACAATATCCGCTCAAACCTTGGGCTCGGCTACGCAGTTGACCTGCCGATTTTAGCCTGATTAGTGGGTTTCGTGTGGTGGAATGCTGGCTGCGCTTGGCTCCGTCACCCGCATGATGGAGCACCCTTTACAAAACGACCGTATTATGCCGAATCAAGCCGCGCCTTCGGATTTTGGCAGCTTTTCAGCGTTCATTGGGAGGCTGACGTTTTTAATGAGCGCTAACGAGGAGCTACAGCGGAGCGAAATTTCGATTAATGGGAGTTACTGCGTTACTAAATTATTCTGCATGGATAACTTGCTGGCATGCTAATGAATACTCCAACTTAAAATGGTGGACTAGTCTCCTATGCTGTCAAGTATATAAGTACGCCGGGAATTGTGTGTGCCAATATAACACTGTGAATTACATTAGTTTTTTCCATGAAGTTGTAATTTAGTGTGCTTCATTTTGAGTAAGCTCGAAGAATTGTGCTTGTAGACCCAAATGAATTTCACTGACCTTAGCTTGACCTTCGGTGGAGGTTTAGACGCCGCACTGGGTTTGGACCAGTGGTTGAGGCGATCGCCCCGTTGCTTCGCTGGGCACGAAGAGGCAAGCTCGCGAATGCTGGGGGGGGGCGGGGCGCTCGTGTCTTGACGTTTCACTACGATTCCAGGCAATCTGACTCTGCTCTGAACTAGCACCGGGTCGTCTACCTGCTTCCTACGCGTATTTGTACGCCGCCAGCGGACAGCTTCTCTTCCAAACGTTCGAAGACACGGCCACATTCCCGGCTTACACCCGGCACGCGTCGAATCCTCTCGAGGCATGCACGCACTGCGCGTATGCGCCGCGCGCGCGACCAATCGTGCGCGCGCACGAACGAGCGACAGCCGCAATTCCTCGCCGACGCTCGCCCTCAGCGGCCGAATGATACGGCCATAATTCTTTGCGGCTCGCCGTGGAGCAGCAGCGCTAGGAGCCAACGCAAAGCTTCTCCGGACGTGCTCGCGCGCCGTCTAGTCCCATGCCAGCGCTCGCGCCGCCTGGCGGCGCCTGCAGCGAACGCTCTCACGAAGCCGCCGCCGCCGCGGCAACCTGCGGTACGGGCATCGGATGACGGGGCCGTCGACGAAGGGCCGCCGCGACTGGCGGCTAGCTAGCAGTGCTGCCTGCTAGGGCGGTACGGGCGAGAGCTCGCGCGAGCACGACAGAGACCGCGCATTTATTCAGGTAGGTACCGGAAGCGGGCACGCCGTGCCTGCTAATGACAGGGCAACTACGACGTCCGCTCGTGCGCCGGACCGCATTACTCTCAAGGATGAACAGCTCCCAGCTGGCTTCGCGGCCGTAAGCAATAGCGACTCCGTGCGCACTCGGTGAGACGTGATGGCACGCTAGGCAAGCCAGTTGCTTTTTCACGACCTCGGTCCCGAGGTCGTGGGCTCGTATCCTGCGGTGGGCGATCCTTTATTGCCACTGCAAGCGGTGATGGTAGCCTCTAAGGCCCTTCTGCCGCTATAAAAAAAAGAGGCTGTTGAACCAGACTCTCGACTCGGGGCGTCGCTCGCTTTGACCTCGATCTGGCACGCAATCCGAAGTGGAGATTGGGCATTCGCTCGGCGGCAGTGGCGGTATCCGCCGGCTGCCGACCTCTACCTTCTTGAAACCGTAGTTACCTGAGCCGTGTCGTGCTTCTTAAAGCCACTGCAGGTTGGCGGACCGCAGGTGCGTGACGGCTGGCACCGAAGCTGCATGCAATAACTAATCGAGGGTTGGCTAGCGGACGGTAGCTGCATAACGGCCTTCGTCTAAGCCAGACCATCGCTGTCGATTGTTATTTCATTGTCCGAGATTGTTCATTCGCAATAGGTTAAATCATGCGGTTGCACTTTAAACAAGGTGGACAGTCACGTGTACTCAAAATGGGTGCACTTAGAAACATATTTCTGGCAATTTTTTCAATTATGCAATCAAAAGAGAGGAGCATTTTCACGCAGAATTTCTTTCAATTTTTCGTGGAAAACCAAATGGATTGCGGTATTTTTGCGGGCGCTGTAATCTATTGCAGTTTACGTCAAGAGAACGCGAGAGCTGAATAGCGCCAAATTGTGTGGGTACACTTGAAATATACCGAAGTGTTACATTAATCCCTAGTTGGAGCTTCGAACAGCTGATTTGTGGTGGATTTGAGGCGGCTTCAAGTGAATTGCACCACCCTCTGCGGCTCATTAGCACGAGAACGCGTCAGAGCAACGGCGTGAAATTTGGGCGAACATAGAAACGACTGTGCGACACAATATCCATTCGAAACTAAAGCTTGGCGCCGCAGATTTGTGGTCAATTTGACCATAATTATAGAGTAGGCTGAGGTCATTCGTCGAACCCCACAATGGTCCCATCCGGCGGCGTCGCCACAACGAGTAACAAAGACCTAGGTTCACGGAGTTCAGAAAGACCTCGACGCAAGCGTAGCGGGAGGTGACTCTCCCGCTACCGAGTCATCCCCTGATGCGCATGCAACCAAAAGTTACGGCCGCGACCGTCGGGGTCGTCCCTAGCGAATAAGCTCGCCAGTGGCTCGCAGGCACCGCAAACCACGGCACCTCGCTCGCGACAGTGCGTACGACGCTGAAAGGGCCCGCGAGTAGGAACTCTGAGCTTGACAGCCGAACCTCGATTATCAATTATGAGCTCGGCCGCTAATTTACAACTGAGAGCCGCTTATGAAGTAGCCGCAGTAAGCCGAGGATTATGAGCAACGCGATTTTTATGATTATGAATGAACGAAATTCTCTTATTACCAAAGACCCGGCCATTATGTAAGGCATTGGCCGACGCGTAGTCACTCTCTTGGAGTAACGGTCTGCCGATCGGTGAGTCCTGTCGCTGCGTGTGAGCTGCTGTAAGCCTGCAAACGCGTCCTCTCCTTGCCAACTGCTGTATATTTATCGCAGCATTTAGTGGGTGCCTGTGATTTGACCTCTATGTGCTTATGCGTGCTGAAACTGTGCATGCTGCCACTAACGGTACTTGCATGCTAACCCTATGCACGTCGCTCCTAACCGCGATATTCTTGTTGTTTATTGAGCATTCTACCGCTAACCATTCGCTCGTATTTCCTTTGCGGAAAATGTAAAATACCTAGAGAGAGAGAGAGAGAGAGAGAGAGAAATTGAGTGTTCCGAGAGGGCTTTATCAAGTGCGTTACTATTATTATTACTATCAGTCGTTACATACAGGCTACAGTTTTCGATTTTTTCATTAGAGTGTTGTTGGTAGCGCTGTGTGCATAATATCGAGCGCTGCGTCTTGTTGCCCGTTGACGTATCGCTCCCGGCCTTTAAACGTTGCATGCGTTGGGCGGCTACCCGAGCTGGCACGCGGTCAAAACAACGCCCAACGTCGGCGCCGTTCAACCAGGCAGCGCGGACCGCATGAAATCTACAGCGCTATTCAACTCAGATAGTCGGCTGTACCTCGATTTTACGAGACGCAGCCATTGCTTGATAGCGGCGGCATCGTTAT
Source organism: Cristatella mucedo (assembly GCA_009760855.2). Taxonomy (NCBI): domain Eukaryota; kingdom Metazoa; phylum Bryozoa; class Phylactolaemata; family Cristatellidae; genus Cristatella; species Cristatella mucedo. The sequence goes on along the minus strand of WPIO01000050.1, from coordinate 3,066,229 downwards.
CAACGTGGTCTCACGCGCGATAAAGTAATAATGACTCGGCGCTATACAGCAGAGCTATAAAAACGGGCTAACGAAGGGTTGATATACCGCGAGAGATAGGCCGCGCTAAGGTAGCATTCTCTTAAGATCTGTATCGGTGTCCTGCTGCGTCTCAAGAACGCAACGCTTAGTTGAGACCCGGCCGTGCGTTAAAGAGATCGAGCCTACGCCGGGACCGGCAGTCCGAACCGAGGCTCACTAATCTCGCTCGCTGTATCCGCACATTTCGCGGTCTCTACCCTCGAGTGCTTTCGCCAGAGACATCGACGACGAGAGACGTGAAGAAGACGCGACGGACGCTCAAAGCTATAGCCGTCTAAATTAAAGTCTGAGCTCCGAATACATCGGCGCGAAAAGTGTTCGCTTATTTCGATTCTTCACCTTCGGAGGTCGTCCTCAGCTGCCGATAACCGCGGCGGGCGCCCGCCAGTCTGTCGGCTCAAGTGCGGGAGGCTCTTCGGAGTAGGCGCTTATCGTCACCTACGTTTAGCCACGCCGCTAGTTGGTAACCTCGCCGTCCCGCGTGCTGCGACGCTTCTTCGCCTCTCTCAAAAAAGTTACCGTTCGAGAATTCTGGGAGCCGAGACGCGAACGGGCGCCGAAGCGGTCGGCTAGAGCCGCGGCAGGCGCTTCCGGGAGTTTCGAGTGACCGTGACCTATTGCTGATGCGCATGCGCCGCTAACTTCCTTTTCCGCCGTGTCGGTTGGCGACCAGGTCCAGTGCGCGCGGGTGTCTGCCGATATCCGCCTGCATCGGAAGAAAATGATCATCTTTAAGGATGTCATTACAAGTAAGCTGCCTGTAAGTTGAGCTGGTATTCTGTCTTGTGTCCTTTTCGAAGGCGGATGCTTAAGCAAAGTGTGCTTTCCTCCGTTCAGATGACGAAATGTTCAGCGATACTTACAAGATGAAGGACGACGGCGTTGTGTACGAAGTGGACGGAAAGGTTTGTAATAAGCCCGCCACCGCATTCTAGCCCATCGTGTATAGGGGTGCTCAACTCATATAGGTTTCGCGGTTCCCCGTAGAGCGACGACTTACGCACGCCCCACCCGAGTGCGTTCCACTTAGCTATTGAGCTAATCGCTGTTGGCGATTTACCCTGGCGTTCGGTCATCCGAGCCCGCTGCTTCTTCTGATCGTCCCGTAACTTGCCGCGAGAGCGGCGCCTCTTTTGACGCCTGCCCTTGATGTCGGCAGCTTCAGCTTGGCCGACTCGCGAGTCTTGCCGCTTCTTTTTTTTTTACCCGATCTTACGGCGGACCGCATTCCACTCGTGACCGAACGAGCGCTCATATCTGGACAGCCATTTTAGCGTTACAGCCTTGCGTCGCCGTCGTGACTGTAGCAAAAGCGCTGCTGCTGCAGTTGAATCGGCACCTTCTAATAACCGAACCGCTTTACGTGGCCGTTCGGTAGCTTTGAGTGCAACATCATTCTTCTCGGCCGGTAGCCGGTGCACCGCTCTATCGGCAGCCTCTGCTGGCGGCATGAGAGATAACACGGCCCCTCACGCACGCTCGCACACACCCCAGGCAACCGACATTGTCGGGATGGGGTTTTGCTTAGCCTGCGTCGTTCCCTGATGCAGGCGCACTGGCTGCAGCTGTCTGCTATTTTAGCTTATCTCCGAGAAAGTGGGCGTCGACAGCAGCTTGCTAGGTGCCAACCCTTCGGAGGGTGGTGGAGAAGGTGGGGATGATGACCTTGCCTCCAGCGCGGTTGAAGACGGGGTCGTCAGCGGCTGCAACATTGTCATTGCCAACAGGCTGGCGTTGACACAGTTCACCAAAGATACGTACCGGTCGTACATCAAGACATACATGAAAAAGTGAGCCAAAGCAACCTCGCTTGAATGTTGAGCTTGCATCCAACTTGTTGTAATGCATTCATGTAAAAAGTTCCTAGCTTGTAATTAGTAGCTTGCGTGGTGCCTAGCACGTTCGTTAGCCAGTGGCTTTCTTCCGTTATTTGGTAGCAAGACAGGAAGAAAGTGTCGTGTAAAGCTGCTGAAGGAGTAATAGAATAACTATATTTGTGTGGTACCCATCTCTTTCTAGGCACATAATATTTGGTAGAGGAATATTTCGGCAGCATCTTGCAGCATCACTCAAACATGACTTGAGCCCTTACTTGATACTTATAACTAATCTAGCTACAATTATAGATCAATGGCGTATTTGACTCAATTTGTGATAAGGTTTTGTGGCTTGGGAGTGCTGCTTCAAACCGCTAAGTATAGAATCCCTCTTGCTTTTGTTGGTGGCTGGCCTCTATCCTTTTAATCATGTCTCTGAGTATCATGTATACCCTTTTGAGTGGCAATAGTCGCGATTTAATTACGACCAAGGTACCATGCTCTAAAAATTATGAGGTCACCGAAACGTGGAAAGACCAGCGACCGACCCATGCTGTGGAGTTGCTGCTGCTACCTGTCATAGGGGCTAAACACCCATCGGTCAATTTCCACCCTCCCCCTCCAGTCCATGGTTAGCAGTACCCCTCAAGTCGAGAGTCACGGGTTAGCAATAACCACACTTCCCCACGGAAGGGCTCTAGTAGCCAGTCACTTTAAAACAACATAAGAGTACCGAATCGGCTTTCACCACTGCTTGCAGTGGACTTAAATGAATCGCCCACTGCATGATTAGAGCACCAACCGTCTGTCGTGAAGAGCAAGCACTTAACTACCTCCTGGGCTATCGGGTCCAGTAAGATGAGGCCGATACATATGGCCAAGTCAAGGCAGGTGGTCAAGTCTGGTGAAGTTGATAGCAAATTTCGGTTGCCTACATAAGGCAAGCCCAATCTCTTTTAATGGCTTCAACATGGGGAGCTTTAAGCAAGCAACTAGGATGTTGGCAGGCTTGAGAGATCGAAGGAATTTGTAGGTTTCAGCAAGGGTCCTATAGTCGATTCGATCGTTAATGTGGAGAAATATGAAAGGTCAAGACAGAACTTGGGTTAGGCTGCTGTGTCCTTGTATACAGACACAAGCCGCCGAGTGTTGCAATCGTTTGCCTGCTCGGCCATTTGCCTTTTTTCTGGGTGCATGATTGAAGCAAACTGTATGATGACACTACAGGCTAGAGTGCTGATTACTGCACTGATGCACTGTTAAATGCTCTGACACAGTGGCTATTAACGCCATACCACAGCTATGTGCTGGGCTCAAGTTACTGCTGTTTGTCTCACTGAAGTATGTAACATGTTCTTTAGCCTCAAGTTAAAGCTTGAAGAAAAGGGAAAAACCAAAGAGCAAATTAAGGAATTTCAGGATGCAGCTCAAGCTTATGTAAAGATGGTCCTGGACAACTTTACTAAGTTTGACTTCTATACTGGTATGTGGGTTGGGGACATACATTCTTATTGCCGAGCCTGGCTGATTGTCATCTGTACAGTGAATGTATTTTTGAATTTCTGCATTGTAGGTTCGTCGACCGACCCTGATGGAATGGTAGCTCTGCTCAACTATAAGGAAGACGGTGTGACACCGTTTATGCTTTTCTTCAAGCACGGTCTGGAGGGCGAGAAATTTTAACACCCCTGTGCACATGCGCTAGCGATAAGAGAGCTGCAGCTTATTTATTTGCGATTGACCCATGAGCACAACTAGGCGACTTCTGTTAGCTCGGTGAATCAACTTACAATAAATGCCGCACCGATGCTAGGGATAATGTACTTGCAATGCTTGCTTGTGAAATGCAGACGAGCAGTCTCGGGTGGCTTAGACTAGATCAAAGACTGGACGTAAATGAAGCAGCTGTCTGAATCTTGACCCCACAGGCTTGGTGATTTGGAGGTGATTGTAGTACACGGTTCCAGGCAACGGTACACGAGACGAAAGAAGGATGCAAACAGAAGCAACTACTCAGCATAGCACTCAACTACTATGCCGGCTAGCTTGGAATAGTCAACACAAGTTGTCTGATAACGTCGGACAAACGAGCAGTCGAGTTCAACGGATCTTTAGGAAGAAAGCAGCATAGCTCTGGAGCAGTTTATTAGGCGAGCGACAACACAACGAGCTTGGAGGAAGGCTGCAGGGCCTACCTAGCCAACTGCAGTACAGAAAGGCCGATCGTGCATGAGTCGTTACGAGTTACCCTTGTAACCGGTATGAGCTAGAGTCGAACTGAAAAGTAACTTTCCCCGGTGGCTAAATGTATAGAATGAAGGACGATTACTCAGTGACTCCCACGTCCTGAAATAGAAAAAACCAAGCTCGTAGCTCTAGGTCGACAGACGTAGCTGCCGGTACGGTCGCAGGGTTGCACTCAATACGCACGCCAGCAGAGCGATGCTAGCTTAATAGTTGCTATGGTCATAATTTAAAAGACCAGTTGATGTGAGCCGTATTGCTCGGCTGCGAAAGATCTTGTCTCATAGCAACGGGCAAGATCCAGCACAAAGCTTCACTTCGCAGGGAGCTGCACATTTGCTTAAAAAACCAATGCAGTCACAGAAATGAAGCATCACCGAAGAGTCATTCGCCTAACGGATGGCGACGGAGGTCTTCAGAAGAGCCGAAGGAGCGAGGCAGCACTGAATGCTGGAGGATCTTGGCTCTTCGATGATATGGCCGCCAGATTTGGCTGGAACTGGGAGCCGAGTATTGCTTCAGTATACCTAACTAATCTCGAACCGCTCAGTCGCTGAACTTGGTTATCAGGCCTGTTAAAACTCCAGTGGCCCATCATAATGCTTGTCTTTGGGATCCTTGCTCAGTGTACAGTACACCTCAGGTAATAAGCTACCTTATTTCAGGAAAATGGTCTCAACCCGCTCGCCGTAACTGAAACTTGGTTAAAATAGGTAAACTGTCGGACATATGGTGGTGCTACCCCGACTGGTTTCTCAACCTTTCACACCCCTAGAAAAATCAAAACTGGAGGTGGAGTTATTATCATGCGCTCGCAAATCGACTTAAACCAATAGCATTACCCTGGAAGCTGTCTTTCGAATCTATTGTCTTGATCTCACCCGACAACAAGCTACCCATGGTGGCAGTAGTCTATCGCCCACCAGGTGCCAAGTCCTCCTTTATCTCAGACTTCTCCGATCTCATTTCGATTCTGTGTGCAATAAATCGATCCTTCCTCGTTATGGATGATTTCAACTTTCACATTGATGACTTATCTGATGCCTTCAGCACTGAATTTCGTGCATTGACTGACTCATTGTCTCTTGTGGCTCATGTGCATGGATCTACTCACATCAAGGGTAACACACTCGACACGATTTTCTCATACAATTCCACTTTGTCATCAATTATTACCAAACCATGCTTATCTGACCGCATGCAAATCTTAATTCAGTCTACAATGGATGCCCTCCTCTAAAATCACCGGTGAGTGGTGAAACCTCAAGACCCTTGACATCGATGCTGTCTGTGCAAGAATATCTGCCTCCATTCAGCTACATAATATTGCTAAGATTCGGGCTTCATTAGACAGGGATACCACAACAAAGTTGGTCCATGCATTTGTGACATACCGTCTTGGCTTCTGTAACTCAATGCTTGCTGGCCTACTGGCATGTGCAATCAGGCGCTTACAGCTGGTGCAAAATTCTGCAGCTAGGCTTGTCTGTCGTAAGCGTCGCAGTTGCCACATCACACCACTTCTCGCCGACCTGCACTGGCTACTAGTCAAGCAACGCATCGACTTCATGGTTTTGTCACTCACTTTTAGTTCCGTTCATTCTTTGGCTCCAGCCTATCTATAAGATCTACTCATTCTTCACGCTAAGTACAATATCACCAGCTTTTTAGAATCCGTTTACTGATACCTCGTACAGACCTCAAATCCTTTGGAGACCGTGCCTTTAGTTATAATAATAATAATAATAATAATAATAATAATAATTCACTTGATAAAGTGCCCTCAGAGAACTTAATCTCTCTCTAGGCGCTTTACATTTGCTGTAAAGTGAAATGCAATTGAATGGTAAGTAAAATCATGCTTGAAAAACAAACGAAATGAATAAAATGGTTAGGGGTGACATGCACAGGGTCAGCATGCAAATGTGGTTAGTGGCAGCATGCACAGTGTCAGCACGCATAAGCACATCAAGGACGAATCACAGGGACCCACTAAAATGCTGTCCAAATAATAACAATAATACATTTGCTAAAGCGCCCTCAGAGAACTCAATCTCTTGCTAGGCACTTTACAATTGCTGCAAAGGAAGCACGATCGAATGGTTAGTGGTAGATATGCTCCCAAAGCCTGGAACTCACTCCCGACTTGCGGCAGGACATCTCCTGACTTGACCACATTTAAAAAGAAACTAAACACCAATCCATTTATTGTGTGTGTGTGTGTGTGTGTGTGTGTGTGTGTGTGTGTGTGTGTGTGTGTGTGTGTGTGTGTGTGTTTATAACATATTATATATAACATTATAATATATATATATATATATATATATATATATATATATTATATATATACCATATTATAATTAATTATATTTATCTACATATATCTACATATATATATATATATATATATGTATATATTGCTGAAAAAGAAATTACAAACACGATCTGCTAGATTACTGAAGGTGTCGCTAGATAAAAATGCTTACCTAGGCCAGATTAAGGAGACTTATTACAGTTTTATGGTGGGCATCAACCACTCAATAAACAACAAGAATGATATGGTCATGGGTGACATGCACAGGGTCGGCTGGCAAGTATGGTTAGTGGTGGCATGCAGCAGTGTCAGCACGCATAAGCACGTTAAAGGACGAATCACAGGGACCCACTAAATGCACACACGTGTCTACGCCTGTGTCGCTGTGGGTAGTTTTAAAGTCCTCTCGGAGCATCCAAACAAGAAAAATTGTTGCCCAAGTAAACAAAACAGTCCAACACATTTTGTAACACGGCAACCGCAGCATGGGCAGTAGAAACACTAAATCTAGTAGGATGTGGCCCCTCCCCCATTAACGACCACTTCTGCTATTTGGGCTGGCATTGCCCGAATAGCAGAAGTTTCCTTGAGTTTCAGAATTATAGCTTGCTTGCAATTCGTCCCATGATTCGGCCGGGTATCTTATGTTGCCTTGTACTACTTGCTGTTTATTGAGCATGCTACCGCTAACCATTCAATCGTGCTTCCTTTGCAGCAATTGTAAAGCGCCTAGCAATAGATTGAGTTCTGTGAGGGCACTTTAGCAAATATATTATTATTATTTTTATTATTATAACTAAACTAACTAAAGGCACGGTCTCCAAAGAATTTGAGGTCTTTACGAGGTATCAGTAAACAGATTCTAAAAAGCTGGCGATATTGTACTTAGCGTGAGGAATGAGTAGATCTGATAGGTAGGCTGGAGCCAAAGAATGAAGGGACCTAAAAGTGAGTGGCAAAACTTTGAAGTCGATGTGCTACTTGAATGGGAGCTAGTGCAGGTCGGCGAGAAGTGGTGTGATGTGGCAACTGTATGCTCACGACAGACAAGCCTAGCTGCAGTGTTGCACCAGCTGTAAGTGCCCCTGATTGCACAGGCTGCCGCCGATAGACTCGAGCAAGGTACTAGTGCAGACGATGCACGAGTGCCTTCACTCAGCAGAATCACAGCATCCTGGAAACTAGTCGGGCAGAAACATACCTCTTCTCGAACTCAGCATTTGCTCGGATTTCGCGAAGCACGCTGCATTTCCACTGGACGACACCGTAGCACGACAGCGCCAGGCCGAGGAAGCACTGGATGATGATCTGCAATGAGAAGGGTCAAATGTCACGGCCGGTGCCGCCGACAACAATCGAACCAAGTGTGGCTGCCGTCGAATGACTACTTCTGCGATGACCGCACAGCAAGCGAGCGATTAGGCCAGAGCGAGTGTCCAACTGCCGCCTGCCACAGCGTGGCACTCAAGAGCGATGCATCGCACCAACGATCCAACGGCAGTGCAGCCATGCTGCTCAACAACAGTCCAAATTGGGTAATCTACGCGACGACTGCCTCTGCGCTCTAGCTTCTGACGGTGACCTTTCATCCGTGACGATGACCTTTTATCACCCTCTTCACGCAGCCCTGGTCAGGCTTAGGGGTGAGGGGCTTACATGCAACGACTAGGGTCGTGGGCACGAGCCCTTCGGCATATGCTAAGCTCCCTGAAAACAATTAATTTCTCTTGGGGAGCTGTACAAATAAATTGTATTATTATTACATTGGAGCTCCTGAGGTTCAGCTGGTTCTACAGCACTGCTTAACGGTGGGCTTCAACTTATTCTCCGGGGCCTCACAGGCCGACCTACTTGCCTGACGAAACGGCAGGCAGTTGTCAGCTGTAGGAGACGCTCTCGGCAGACCAAGGGACATGCGCATGCGAGCACGACACGAGTTCTCAAGCCACTACTCCGTCTGATTTCACGAGCAAGGGGTGCGTCACGAGTGCGTCAAGGCCGCTGTTTCACCTGCAAGTGGTGCCGAGTCGAGCAAGACAGACAGACAGTACTGGGCTGGAGTTAATGCAGGTGCTGCCAAGCTTATACTCACATCGATGGGGAGACGACCGTTTTCCTGCTCGGTGAGTCGCAAGTAGGTTCTGTCTGCAAGTGAACGTGGCATTAGGCAACGACAGATTTGGCACTACTAGCTGCATGTGGGGTGCATAGATCACAGGGCAGAGAGAAAGTGCCAGTGCAGAGGTGCTAACAATTCAGCTCAACTTCAGCAGCAGCAGCAGCCAGAAAAAAGATGGCAGCCTTTTAGAAGGAGTGGTGTGACACCATAGTACGTCAATGCTTGCCAGCGAACTGTGCTCAGTGCGAGCGCGAGAGCAAGCGAGCTAGCGCCAAAAAACAAAAACGATCACCTCGGCAGTAAAATGTCAGCAACTTCAAAGTCACTCCGTTGCCTTTGCCAATGCCAAAGACGCTTCGATGTCTCCTTGGCTGATCAACAGCTAGGGGCAAAATTCCTACTTCGACTAGCAAGGCTTAGCTCCTTCATGTCTAGCTGAACTAGCACACAGGTCGTCAGGAGGTAAGATGCTCCCTCTACACGACCCGGATCGTGGGTTCAAGTCTTCCAGTGGGCGATCCTTTATTGCCCACTGCATGCGATGGGCATAGCCGCTAAGGTTCTCCTGCCACTATAAAAACGAGGCTGTCAAATTAGCCATGACCTTTAACTTGTTTAGCTTGCTCGAAGCACATCTCAAAACAAGCAGTGTCATTGTTTAATTTGAAAACTTTCGGCTATAAGATATTTTGCTCAGATATTTTCCTGGAACTCACTTCCACAGCTCCAAGGCCGTGCTTCCATCTGTGTCCACTCAAGTGTCTACATCTATTCCAGGCTGTCCTGCACAGCCACTCCCACGCAAGACACTATGCCGACCTTACTCCTGACTCAAGCTACGCTTCTCACTTTCTCTTTTTTGACGAAATGGAGGCTTATAGCTTGCATATACCTATAGGTAGCCGCTTGGGCTTCCAGTGCGCTGTTGAAAACTCTCCAGCCTAACATCCACTTAGTCTTGGCGGTTTTGCAGAGCCACACAGACTAAGCAAACGTACACATACGCACGTGCGCGCGCACACACATATTCCAGCCTACGGTGAGTATTCGAGCACGTGCAAGCAGACACAGTATGGGACTAATGCAAGAATGGGGCTCACGCGAACGTTGGCTATTACAGAGAGTAGTGCTTTTGAGCACAATGCTCACATTCGAATCTAAAGTCTGACGTATGCACGTATGCACATACAATGCAGCCACTGGATGGCAAGCAGTGCCAGGGCGGAAGCAGTGCCAGGGCGGAAGCAGAGCCAGGGCGGAAGCAGAGCCAGGGCGGAAGCAGAGCCAGGGCGGAAGCAGAGCCAGGGCGGAAGCAGTGCCAGGGCGGAAGCAGAGCCAGGGCGGAAGCAGTGCCAGGGCGGAAGCAGTGCCAGGGCGGAAGCAGTGCCAGGGCGGAAGCAGTGCCAGGGCGGAAGCAGAGCCAGGGCGGAAGCAGAGCCAGGGCGGAAGCAGAGCCAGGGCGGAAGCAGAGCCAGGGCGGAAGCAGAGCCGCCAGGGCGGAAGCAGAGCCAGGGCGGAAGCAGAGCCAGGGCGGAAGCAGAGCCAGGGCGGAAGCAGAGCCAGGGCGGAAGCAGAGCCAGGGCGGAAGCAGAGCCAGGGCGGAAGCAGAGCCAGGGCGGAAGCAGAGCCAGGGCGGAAGCAGAGCCAGGGCGGAAGCAGAGCCAGGGCGGAAGCAGAGCCAGGGCGGAAGCAGAGCCAGGGCGGAAGCAGAGCCAGGGCGGAAGCAGAGCCAGGGCGGAAGCAGAGCCAGGGCGGAAGCAGAGCCAGGGCGGAAGCAGAGCCAGGGCGGAAGCAGAGCCAGGGCGGAAGCATCAACAAGGACGACTAATGGGGCATCCGCATGTGCAGTGCCAGCGGACGACCACTGGTACTGCACATTCGGGAGGTGCCGAGTAGCGGAGAGATACCGAGACCGACCGACACAAAAGAGGCGAGGAGCCAGCGCTGCAACCTTGCTTGTGTTGCAACCCAAGTCCTACTCATAGGACGCTCGAGGGGTGAAGCTGGACTATCAAGAGACTGCGCTCTTCTAATCGTTGATGCTTCTGTAGTGAGACAGTCGCACCATGCTCGGAATTTTAGGTGCCCTCTTTGATAACTGCTTCTTCATAACTTCTTTGATAACTTCAAAAGCTTCATTAAGAAGACTGCCTGAGCAGCTCACGCTCGATCGCTGTCTAAGATTAGCGACTGTCTACCACGGCGGCTGGCTGAAAATATAACTAGCTCCCTGGTTTTGTCTAAGCTGGGCCATTGGCTCTGCCAGCAGATCTCCTGTTGAATCAGCTCGAAATCTAGGTGTCATATTCCAAAGCGACCTCTCGTTTGACGACCATATCAGCTCCACAGTCAAATCTGCCTATTTTCCCTGGTTTTGTCTAGGCTGGGCTACCGTAATCATGTTTTGGCTGGGCTACCGAAAAGAGCCATTAAGCCTCTGCAGCTATTAATGAACATGGCTGCAAGAATAGTCAACAAATTCCCGAGGCTAAGCCATGCATCTCCTTTGCTGGAGGAACTGCGATGGCTACCGTTCGATCAACGAATGCAGAGCGGAACTCTTGCACTGACCATAACGGCCTTGCCTTGGCTTGGCTCCTTCAAAACCTAGCCCATCTGCTGCTTGGATTTTAGCCTCCTCATAGAGAATCTGAGGTTCTCTATGGACAATAAATTAGCTGCTCCATTCCTCTGCTTAAAGACCTTTGGCGACAGACGCTACCTCCAAGGTCCTAGACAGTTGAACTAACTTCGGCAATTCTTATGCAACGACATCTAATCTCCTGCGGCCGACAGTGGCGCTTCCTCGACTGCCCTGCTGACTCGGCTATGCTTCTCAATTTGTCTTTTGTTGCGTTAGACGAAGTCTGCTGGCCGCAGCATGCGTACCTAGAGCCGCTTAGGCTTCCAGAGTGTGCTACGGAGAATCCTTCTGCGTAACACCCACTTAGTCATTGTGGCTTTGAACTGACGGAGGTACATGCATATGACAGCATGCAGCTCTGCCATAATTTGCAGCCTCATATCCTCAGCTCGAAACGCTGGCGGCGTGCGTGGTCTGAGCTCTTTGTTCAGACATACCGAATTCGGGCTTTCGAAAAAAGGAACAGGCACCCGGCAGATTCGATTAATCAGATGCACAGTGATAAATAGGAAGCTGAGCACACGGGCAAGTTTTGCGTAGACAAGCTTCGCAGTACTCGGAGGTAGTCTTTTCAACTTCACGTGCGTATGTTAACGAAAGTCCATACGGAAAGTCGCTTCAAAGAACTCAGGAAGCTCGCGCCGACGCCGAAAGAATGACAGCGCCTGCGTGTGACTGCCCCGGCGCCCTCTGGACATTTCCGTTGACGAGTCGGCTGCTCGAGGGACGCGTCGCCAAGATGCTGCGCACGCGATGACCTCACGACACGGCTTTAATTTGCGTCAAATCTCTTTTCGTCAAATTATTTGACATCGCTCTTTCGCGCACCTCGCGGCTGGGAGACGATGGGAGCAACTCTCGGACGGCCGGCGCTCCGGTCCCGGCTGAGAGAAAAGTGCGTGCTTCTCTTAGACTGCCGCGAAATTTCGGAACCTGCTAGAAACTCTTTGCCTAACAGCGGCCCAGTACTTGGCGATATTGAATATGCAGTGGATAGCCACCCCGCACTAGAAATCCTGCAAAGCCGAAGTCGGCAGCAGCTACTAGGTCTAACTAAGTCCGGCAAAGCAGAGGTCGAGACACTGCGGAAGCGTCGCAATATCTGCAGAAAATACGAGAGCTTACGTTGAGCGGCTGAATAGGCACCGTGAAGGAGAGCAAGCACTCCCACAATGGCCAATGTTTTACCGGTTCTACCAGTAACATACGAGCCCATGGCCAACAGAGGAATTACAACGAGTCCATCGATACACTTTGACGAGACTTCCTGTGAAAGTTGCCCTGGAATAGGCCCAATGGACGCCGTTTTAGAAACATTCACCGACGCTTTATCACAATGGAAATTGATAAAGTGGCTATAAAAGAAGACTTTAAGCTTCTGAACTTCAGAATCGGATATAACTTTTTCCTCCGGAAACGCGGTTAGGGGGCCACCGAGTTACGCGACAGCGATTCCATTGCTGTTCCCTGTAAGAGTAGGATACATGGTGCGACGTAGCCGACGTCGATGAAGGAACTCTGTTGTGCCAGCGCATGCACATTAACATCACGCTGTAGTTAAACGCGATTCTGCCTCAGAATTCGCAGTGAGGCTCATAGAGGTAGAGTGTCGTCTGTCGAGGGAGCTTTGGCGAGACCTGTGCGACTTGGGTCGTCGGCACATGCACATGTCCAATCGCACTGGCGCCCACTCTCGCTTGTGCGCTGTTACATGTGAACTATGGAAAACGAGCTTAGTCTAGAGGCGTAAATCATGCATCCCCAGGTTATGCACCGGATACTATAGACAATCTGGCAAGCATTTTTGAGTCGTGGGACACTGTTAGAAAGCCAGCCCGGTTCGCAAGTTTTCTTCTCACCACTAACTTTTCACTTCTCACCAGTAACCTTGCACCCCCAAAAGACGGCGTGTCATTAAATAGTTGATCGCTAGTTGATTGCTTTGCTCTATGCCGCTGGTGCGACGAATGTGGGTGTACTGCGTGGCCTTCTCCTATTGGCTGCCTTGGTATGCGATATTTCTCGCTTTGGCTGCTGATTGCATCACGTACTGCGACGTCGTCCCATTGCTTGCCCTTTCGTCGTCTGCAGCGTCCTCAGACTGGTGAAGTAGTTGGAGCATCGTTTCGCCGAGGCAGATGAGGGCCACGTGACTACGAATCTTGGACGCGATTGAAGTCTTTCGTTGCACCTAAGGACTGCAAGCTTCGTCGCACCAAGCAGTTGCTGATAATTAAGCTTTTTCAAGTAAGGGCCATTACATTAAAGAGCTACTCATGCGTGCAGGGATGTGGCACTTTGCTGCTGCTGTGCACAGTGCATGGACAGCTCACTTACTAGCAGCCTATGGTAGGTAGGAGGCAGGTGAGAGCTAGCTAACTGAATCACTAAGCTTATTCTCGAGGACCCAGCTTTAGTTGAGATTCAGCAGGTTCTCGAGCTGTAGATAGACCGTTGACGTTCCGCTTTGCTCAGTTGGTCTTCAGCTTGTGAAGCTCGCTACGAGCTGTGTACTCGGAGAAGCACGACCTCATGCTTGACTTTCAAATGTGAGCATGAAATCGCTTAGAGATCTTCAAAGATGACTTCGGTATGCTTACTATGGATGAAGACTTTCTCTTTGTGTTCAATTTTGTGTGTGTGTGTGTGTGTGTGTGTCTGTGTGTGTGTGTGTGTGTGTGTGTGTGTGTGTGTGTGTGTGTGTGTGTGTGTGTGTGAGTTTGCGAGTACGAGCATGCGTGAGATTGTGTGTTCGAGGCCTGCATAAGTGTGTATGTGGGCGTAGCCACGCCCACAATGCTGTTCCTCCCCGGCCGGACTCACACCACTCCGTCCGCCCGGCCAACCAACTGGCAGGCTAAGTACCACCTCATTAGGCGCTGCAGTTGGACAGTATCAGCTGACTCGGCTGGATTTAATTTTACAACGGGTTAAGCTGTGGTCGCGTGACCCGCGAGTCCTGCAGCAAAGGGCTTTTTGCTTGTGCATCGGCCTGTACGCACACCTAGCTCCCCTAGCTCTATCTCTCTCTCTCTCTCTCTCTCTCTCTCTCTCTCTCTCTCTCTCTCTCTCTCTCTCTCTCTCTCTCTCTCTCCAGCTCTCTCTCTCCTCTATACGCATGCTCCGAAGCTGCTTCCACGACGGCTACCACATCTATATGTATTCTCGGTATGTGTTATATGTACACTAGCCCGCTTGCGCTGCATGCGTATGATACAATACAGCAGCCGTTGTCACCACACAACTCACTTGTGAGGGCTTCGTTCTACATCACGCTGCCACTGTGAGCCGAACTCCTACATGTATCCTGTATACATAAACAATTAGAACCATTTTAGCCTCGTTCTTTTTCAAGCTGACGACTCACTTGCTGACAAAGAGGGTCTAGAGCATTTGCTTCGCATAGATAGACTCGCCGGAGGCTTCTGCAGATCCGTCATTGACGGCCTCACTTTCGGGTTGAGATCTTCGACTGGACAGCAGCAATTGAAGTAAGAATACAATCTGAGGAGATGATGATGCCCTGAGCTGTCTTCACCACGGTCGATAATATAGTGTTTCGAGTTGTGTGGTGGAAAGTCTGCAAGCTGCTGCCTCGCTGCTTTTTCCGGCATGTGGCATAGCGTCGTCTCGCTGTTCCAGTGTAATTGGCACCACCACAATTGGTGACTAGACGTGATGATTCACCCAACTTAAAAGTACCTGATAGATCATACTGAGTGCAATTGCAATGTAACCCTTCTTATTCTGCAGGTCCCGTGATTTCTACTCCCTCTTGAGTTGAAAAAACTTGTTTAAAAAAACTTGTTTCAAAAATGGCTCAATACGATGCCCGTGATACTGAGACAGACACCCTTGCGTTCAGCGATAGTGCGGCTGAGTATAATCAATTAGCCTTACTATTCACGTGCAAAGAGCTGTGCTTAAAAAAGAGGAGAGCATGTTCACATGAATCTTGTTCACCTTATGCAGTTCTGGGTGGTCAAACCTCATAGTAAGCGGTTTGTAGGAGACCGGCCAATGTTGTCACACTTATGGTACTCTTATGTATTTGCTGACTCGCGAGCAGTTGCAGCAGTCGACTGAATGTCAAAACTACAGTTGAACCTTTGTGTAAGCATACCCTCCATCTGACGATTTTCAATGGTTATAAAGAGGTTGCAGGTACCTGCAAGAAATCGTGGGTGCACGATATTCAGTTTTAAAATTACAGACCGTGTGTGTGCACGTATGTTTGTGTGTGTCTGTGCGTGCATGCGTGTAGCTTCGCAAAGGCTCAGTCACAGTGACTCACTCACCGACAGACAATTGCTGAAACTCGTAAGTCTCTTCATTTTCATCCTTTCTACTGACAGGTAATCATCTCACGAGAACTCAATCTCGTTCCTATTCACTTTACTTATGCTGGAAAGGAAGCATGTCGATTGGTTAGTGATAACAGGCGCAGTGTCAGCACGAATAACAGCGCACAGGATAGACAATTCACACGAAGCCAGTGAGTGCCGTGAGCAACAGGATGCATTCTTAGCTTCTTTTTAAATGTCGGTCGTCGCGGAAGTCGCTACGATGCTTGATGGAGAGCAAGCAGGTCGGTGAGAAATGGTGTGATTTGGCGATGGCAACGTTAATTTCAGACGAGCCCAGCTTTGAAGTGTGGCACCAGCTGTTAGTGAGCGCTTTATTCTCCAGTCCGAGAAGCTGTCGCGAGTTGCAAAAGTCGAGATGGTATGTAACTTGGCCGAGATATCCCTATCTAAGAATTGCCTCCGGTAGGACTAGATACCGCGACCTGGGAAGTGAGAGTGCCATTGCCCCGGGGTTAAGACCGAGGAGCAATCCAGAGCCACGTGGTCCAATACTCTTTCAATCCTGAACGTTGACCACGTGCTCTGATTCTCGGTCGTCTTCATTGGCCCGCAGTCTGATGCGCAGTTCAAATGGGCTCAGATGGGTCATTAATAACCAGTGACCTACTTTAGCTGCTACAAAGTAAGGCTTGCAGGCATAGTTCTGGCAACGTCAAAGGATTCTTTGTGGATTCTTCTTCCTCCCATGATTGCAGCAGGAAGCGCAAATGCACAAAGCTACAGTCGTTAATGCCGACTCCACTGTTTGAGAGCAGAGGCTTATACAGTGCTAGCTCGAAAAATCCACGCATCCTCTCGTTTATGATTTATTTAGCCTCAGATATTTCAGTGTTGCCTGGACTGCAGGCCAACACAATTTCGCCAGAGAATGGAATTTTTGCACGGCTTAAAGAGTATTTGTGACAAATCGTCTTCTTAACAGGTGCGAACATATTTGCAATGATTGCTTTGCAGTAGTTTTAATGCAATTTCTGGCCTCCGAATAGTCACCATTCTCGATGGATAATATTTTCTAGTACCGTCGGAGCACTGCGAAGTAAAATTTAGTGGATGCACTCTAGTATCCACCGCTCTAGAAATGTATCTTAACAACCGTGTTGGGCATTTTTTCAGCCGTCATCGAGAGTTTGAAGCCTCGTAATATCAGCATGCGAAGCCATAGACTTGACGTTGTTCGAAGAGATGCAAGAAATCAGTGGAAAGGAAAAACCACGATGCAATTTTTTCCGAAATAAAGAGATAAAATAATTCTTTAAATGTTTTTCTTGGTCTCAACTCTCTCCCTTTGCCTAATGTTTGCACTAAAGGAAACTACCTTCTTACAATTTCAGTGAACTCTTTTGAACTTACCTGATGAATGTCTATGAACCTTCGCCGAGCTGGTTTGGTCTAGCGGTTAAGGTGCTCGCCCCGACCAAGGTCTGACTGAGGTCTTGGGCTCGAGCCCCGAGGCATATGTGAAGCGCCTGAATAGAGATTAAGTTCTCTTGGGGCGCTATATAAATGAATTATATTATGAATTATATTATTTTTTAGCAGCTCACCACTTGTTTGGGCGGCTCGGTGTTTGCTATGACTTCGAAAGCCACGGCTCTGCAGCTCTTTTTGCATCAGGAAAAGCGGTTCGCTGGTATCTTGCTCTTACTGCCGATTTCTTGCACATTCTTAAACCGGGTCTGGCCTATGTCTGCGCACGCACAAGGTCAGCCGCTCACGTCTCTGATGATGGTGAGACTGGCCGCATGGGACGTTGCTGCTGCCTGTCGCGACTCGACGTGTCAGCTGCGATTCTTGCATGAGCTGCTGGCTCGTGAAGCACTCAGCTCGTTCAACGTGCCTAGCCGGCGCTTCTGTGGGCTTCTGTTCGTCACTTCACTTCACTGAAGCTTGGCTTTTTGCGCCTTTGTAGCTCCTCAATCCAAAAAAATCCTAGCTGATTGAGCAGCCTCTTTTTGTATAGCGACAGAAGAGCCTTTACGGCTATCACCACCGCTTGCAGTGGCGATAAAGGATCGCCCACATAAGGAATCGAACCCACGACCTCGGGACCGAGGTCGTGAAAGCAACTGCCTTACCTAGTGCGTGCCATCACGGCTCAAGCAGTGCTTGCAGCGTCTTTTTTTGTTCCCCCCCAGATCTGATCGTGTAAAGAAGACTGCGGAGCAGCGTAGAGCTCGGTGGAGAGAGGCAGCAGCGCTGCGCTCGACGTTCGCTGCCGGCCGAAGCATAGATAGACACGACGACTGCTGATGCCGCGACAGCAGAGGCAGCCCGGCTTGGCCGGCGTCTTGCTTGCAGCGCAGCTGCTCCAAGTCGGAGTTGACAGGGTGCCCGTCGTAACCATGGTGACACTCTGCCTCAACGCAGCCATATTCTACGGCCTATTGGACGGTGTGGGACCGTGGCCTGCCACGCTTTTCTACCCTGATCGTAGCTGTGTGAGCCTGAGGCACGTGCTGCACGAAGAGGTACGAGGCGGCGAGGAGCTGCGGCGGCCGCAACTTCGAGCCGCCCTTAGCGACTGGCGACTGCCTCGCGGCGGCTGCTTCGTGCCGCTGAGAGCATGTGCGCGCCTGCATGTGCAGCAGTGCGCTCTTGTGTCGCGTTGCGTCTTCGGCACCCCTTCAGTCGCCGCCTCCCATCGACCTCATATCCTTGCGCCGGTCACAGCATTGTCTCGAGAGGCAGTATTGGCTCTTTTCGGGAGCATGTCAGGAGAAATCGCAGCCTTCACAAAGCGACGACTCTGCTAAGAACGCCAGCAACAATGAACAGCAGCTGCACCTGCGAGCATTCAAGCAGCTTATGCAATGAGATACAGCCCCACATTTACCGCAGCAGCAAAAGACCGGGTCGCAGCTGCTGCTCCCCCCCCTTTGCAGAGGGCGAGGGCAATAAAGCATTGCCTGTGAAATGCGACTGCTACCCCTACCTCATCCCCCACTTAGACCCTACAGGTCGACGATGACTGAGTAGGTACTAGAGCTCACTGCCTGTGGATTCACTTCGCTCAGTCATAGTAGAATTACACGTCTATTCCAGTCACTCCCGGAAGTGGCTGGTCGCCATCTTGCTGCATGACGGAAGTGCTGCCTAGCAGAAAAACGGACAGACTTTCTTGCTTTAATTAGTAGGTATTCTGTCCTTGATGCTTACCTGACTTACCGACAGCGGATGCTGAGGACAGAATACAAGCGCAGCACCATACTGCCCACTAACCTGGCTGTCCATCTCGGCTACACGTGCCTGCTTCTAATTCTTGCGTTTCAGTGAACCGTGCAGGCAATCTCAACCATTTGCCTGCAGGCAGTCGTTGCTCCTCAATGCCGAAATCATATTTTTCTCAAGCATACCGGGGAAGGGCTCAAGCCCAGAGGCACGTGTGAAGCACCTGAATAGTGATTAAGTTCTCTTAGGGCGCTTTACAAATGAATTATATATATATGTATGTATGTATGTATGTATATGTATGCGTATGCATATGGAATGAAAAGTTTTTCCGAGAATAATGGAGTGCTTCTGCTGCACCCTGCAACCAATTGCTTTTGTGAATGGAGGCCTAGGTTTTCCCAATAGTAGCTGCTGCCTTGACTGATAAGCTAGGCCGTGATAGTTTAGCACCTGTGCTAATGTGCTCGCTCTTCACTACCGAGGTCGCGGCTTCGAATCCTGAAATTGGGCGATCCTTTATTGTCAACTGCAAGATGTGCAGTGATAGCCGATAAAGCTCTTCTGCCGCTAAACAAATGAGGCTTGTTAAATCAGCTGAGAGTTTTTTTTACATTGTCGTTTTTAGCACGCAACGAATGTGGTGGCTAGCGTGGCCCACTAATATAGCTAGTGAGTAGATAAGTCCTGGTAGTCTCCTCCGTTGTAACCGGCGAGCTTCGCTTCTCGGCCGCAGGACTGGAAGCGGCTCCTGCTGGCTGGCCTGGTCCATGCCGACGAGTGGCATCTGTACTACAACATGGTTTCCTTCCTGTGGAAAGGACGCGCCCTGGAGTGGAAGCTGGGCAGCCAGCACTTCGCCTGCCTGCTCGTGCTGTTCACACCGCTCGTCAACGTCGTCATGCTGCTGCTTAACTACCTGTTCGGTGAATACGTGCTGGTCGACCATTCGTACTACAACCACTGCGCTGTAGGATTTTCCGGTGTGTGTGTGTTTATGTATGTATGTATGCTTGCGCATGCCTGCTCACGTGCCTGCTCACGTGTGTGGGAGGGGGAAGAACCGTGCACCGTGCCTGCATACGATCGCCAGGACCTTGTAGCTAACCGTTGTGCTGAGTTTACCTCAGCATGAGTGCAGTTGTATTGGCAGAAATGCATAGACTCCAATGCTTGACATGCAGATTTAGCTAAACAGGCAGCAAAGTTTCGTCGGTGATGCTGCTTTAAATTGGCACCTCAAGCTGCACACGTGGCTGGCCAGAACGTTCGGTTCCTTTTGTGCACTTTGTGCCTGAGCTTTGCTTATTCAAAGCCGGAGGTAGAGGCAGCTTAGTGTGCGCCAGGCCTGGCTTTTTCTCGGCAGACGCCCGAGGCTTTCTACCACATTGCAGACGGCATCTGCTTCGCTTCTCACTGTCGGCGAGTGTCCCGATGATGGGAACCATTGTGGCAATTCGGCCGTCCGAAGCTACAGACGTCGTGCGTGCATGCATCTCCATCTGTTGCTCTGCAGCGATATGGAGACTTGTGTTGAGTGTGTACAGCAGCCAAGAGCTGTCTGAAGCGATGCTACTCGAAATCGATGTCGCAATCGGTAGCCAACGTCCGTCAACGAAGAGAGTGGGGATTTTAGTACGATCGGGAGGAGCAGGCATCGAGGTCTTGGGTGTAGTGAGATGCAAGAAGCAGGAATGATTCGAACAGCCGTGATCAAACAAGTGTGATCCCTTGAGAATTTGCCTTTGCTTACCGTGCCGCTCAAATCTCAATATCGTGGACACCTGAGAATTAAGAGTTTGGCTTTTTTTGGTTATCGGGGACTCTCTTCAGAATTTTGAAAGCGTTGGCAAGATTTTTAAACTTCGACGCAAGATTATCTTTTTCCATAGTGCAGTTTCTTCGAAAGCATTTGAACCGTTGGCATTAGCAGCTACCGGTTGAAAGTATGCTAAGCTACGGTTCTGCAAAAGCAGGTCACTCACTTCTGCGTTGTGCAAAGCGAAGCCGTGATCTGAGCGGCTGCCGGAATCACATTTAAGCTGCCGGTTTTTGCTGAAACGCACGGCATCAGCAGATCCCAGATAGATTCAGTCATCGAAGAAGAAACATGACAGCCTCGGTGTCCTCCAGCAAGAGCAGATGCTGCTGCTTCTGGTTGCCTCCGCCTGGCTTCATGGACGCATTGGTGGCCCGTGGTACTTCAGTCTTTGGGCATAGGGTGCCAGTGTTGCGACCCTTAATTCTAAGAGCAGGCGAAGATATAGCTGCAGCCCTTTGTTCGATCGGTAATAATAATAATAATAATTCACTTGATAAAGCGCCCTCAGAGAACTTAATCTCTCTCTAGGCGCTTTACATTTGCTGCAAAGTGAAATGCAATTGAATGGTAAGTAAAATCATGCTTGAAAAACAAACAAAATGAATAATATGGTTAGGGGTGACATGCACATGGTCAGCATGCGAATGTGGTTTGTGGCAGCATGCACAGTGTCAGCACGCATAAGCACATCAAGGACGAATCACAGGGACCCGCTAAATGCTGTCCTAAATAGGTGTGTTTTTAGGTTCCTTTTAAATGTGGTCAGGTCGGGGGATGTTCTGACGCAGGTCGGGAGGGAGTTCCAGGCTGTGGGAGCACCCGAACTAAATGCACGGTCTCCAAAGGATTTAAGGTTATCGAGGCTCCTCCGGCGGTTGGTTAAGAGTCCTTCGTGAAATCCCGGACCATCGACCCTGGGATGGCGGCACAGTGCTGCCCGAGCACGTTGCGCCGACCCGGCCCGACCTACTGAGGACACGTGAGGATTAGCAGAGGTCGAGCCCGGCGTAAGGTGTCCGCACATCTTAAGTTGGTTTTTCAAGTATGGAATGACGAGGGCCGGAGAACGGGCAGAAAAGGAATGCCACCCACCCTACTGCAGTTGGAAATGCAATGTAATGCATCTCCGTCATTACCTCCACAAAGTCGTAAAGACTATGTGGGTGTTACGCAGGAGAGTTTTGTATAGCGCACTCACAGCCTACGCGGAAGAAAAGAGGGGGCGTTGCTGACTAGCACATGAAAGAGAGTCCCAGGCAGTGATTGTATGACTCGTAGTGCAAAATAGTCCTCGCATTCGGTCTTCAACATACAAAAGTGGCACCCACAGTGAGTTGCTGAGATTGCCTGATATTGGCTGATTAATTGTCCTAGAGGAGCCTTGGACGGCAGTCCATTAAGATTTTTGTAGCTATCGATCCCAGGGCACATGTCAAAGGTAAGATGCAGCAAGTGGTCTCGTGCATAGCTGGTGTAAAAAAAAAAGTGAGTACCTGCTCACACGTACGAACACATGCTCACATGCGTGCACCCATGTAGGGAGACAGCCGGACAGAGTGAAATAGATACGAATGCAGACTGAGGAAGGCACACAGAGAGACACACACAGAGACAGAAAGTGAGTGACAGACAGACAGAGACAAGTAGACAAGCAGGCAGATAGAGTGGGACAGGTACTGAGAGAGAGAGAGAGAGAGAGAGAGAGAGAGAGAGAGAGAGAGAGAGAGAGAGAGAGAGAGAGAGAGAGAGAGAGAGAGAGAGAGAGAGGGGGGGGGGAAACGAGAGAGAGAGAGAGAGAGAGAGAGAGAGGAAGGGAGAGAGAGAGTGAGAGACAGCGACACGGGGAGAGATACAGACAGACAGAGCACTGCAGCATTTCTTGTACAGTGCATTCTACTATCGGTGTTCATTGCACTGTTGAGTGTTGTTACGGCTCGGCCGGTGACTACTTCTGGATCACTTTATGCAGGTGTCATCTTTGCCCTCAAGGTCTTGACAACGTTTGAGGCTGCTCCGGGCAGCGTTGACTACGTCGCAGGCTGGCTCGTGCCGTCGCGCTACGCCTGCTGGGCAGAGTTGCTGTTCATCCAGCTGGTGACGCCCAACGCATCGTTCACAGGTACAGGCGACGTCCTTCCTTCGACGTCCTTCCTTCGACGTCCTTCCTTCGCGCCCCTCCGATAGCTTCCCTTGCTTTCTTTCCTTCTTTCAGTCGTCCTTTCTTCAGTCACCGGTTGCTGCTGGCCACTTGGTGCATCTCGCTGCAGTGCTTGCATGGATCTTTACCGAGTGCGGTGGAAATCGTTATTAAAATTTAAACTTAGTAGGCAGTGGCCATACAAGTAGCTATGTATTAGTTCTCCGCTGTAGGAGCTCTCTGTTGTAGGAGAGTATTAATTTATCCAGAATGCCTTTAGCCGAAGTTCAGACTAAGGTGCTGAGTTGATATCGAGTTAAGGCTTCGCTTAGTGCCGAAGTTGGTTGGAGATGCAACTGGCTCGGTGCTGATGCGCTGACAGCAAGAGCATTAGGATGGCAACAAGATGCTCGGCTGCAGCTTTAGCAGTAGCTTTATTCCTGGTGTGTGTGCGTGCTTTATTTTGTCGTTTTCGATTAAAACTTATTATTATTATATTATATTATATATATTATATTATATTATATATATATATATATTATAGTATTATATATTATATTATATATTATATATATATATATATTATATATATATATATATATATATATATATATATTATTACTTATTATTTAAACTTATCTTGCATTTTTTGTGCATGTTTAGGATCTTTGTTAGTATGTTTAGGATCATAGGATCTTTTGTGGATCGGCTCAGCATTGCTGCACTGTGTATGCAGTACCGTAGGCCTCCCGGAAGAGGTGTCTCATCAAGCTAGTCTTGTAATCCTGCAAGCAGTTCGTTCACCGGGCATGCTGAAGTAGCTGCATTCCAGAGCACAACCGGATGGACTGGCCCCCTAGAGATCTGATGCGCCAGCGCCCCGTTGCAGTCTTATTCCAGCTGGCTCTGCGAGACTAGAGACTTACCCTGGCGATATTTGAACGCCGAAAGAAGTGCATCGGACAGAATTTGCTGCCTACTAAATATCGCTGGATATAATAATAACAATAATAGTAATGCACTTGATAAAGCGCCCTCAGAGAACACAATCTCTTTCTAGGTGCTTTACATTTGCTGCAAAGGGAAATGCAGTTGAAGGGTGAGTAATATCATGCTTGATAAACAAACAACATGAATAACATGATTAGGGGTGACATGCACAGGGTCAGCATGCAAATGTGGTTAGTTGGATAACCTGTCCGCAGCAGCAGGGCTCCGAACTCAAACTTGCCGCTACATTTGACTAGTCGTGCCAATCGATTCTAGAGCAGTGGCATTGTCTTCAGTGATTTCTTGTGCAAACTGGCCACACAGCAGATTACGCCGATTCGTGTGTGCAGAGCTGCATTTCCCATACACAGTCGCCGGCACCCTTTCTCCTCCCAAAGCACATCATCTCCATGGCAGCAGTTTTACTAGATCAACTGGCATCGCTGGTGACCCGGCAGTCATTAAAGGTCGCACACGCTTGCAGGATTGTAAACCATGTATGCAAAAAAAAGAGAGAGAGAGTGAGAGAGAGAGAAATACTTCAGAGGGTTCTTGTGTTGATTAAACGTCGGAAGCAGCGACTTCTCGCGTGGCATCGTGCTAGATCGTTTCTCCGAAAATTATTTTTCGGTCCCCGAAACCCTGTAATGAAATCCTCGTGATGCCAGTGTGATCTCCATGCCGGCGCCACATGCTATTCGGTAAGTTTCGTTGGCCACAGGGATCCAAGCAATCGGCTAACTGTTGGAATGAAACAACAGTTCAAGATGTTACTTTACCTTTGGTGCTGGATGTGTGGCTGCAACTCACCAGGAGAGCTAGACCATCCGAAGTGAATTTGTAGGAGAGCTTGTCCGACTGCAAAGCCTGCCTGCCTGCCAGCCAGCCAGCCACCATGTGTTCGGACGGTTCTGATTAAGCCCAGTACCCAGTTGACTGTGATTAGCATGTTGCTAGCTATTTTTTCTGCCGGCAGTAGCATGCTATTTAGGACAGCATTTAGTGGGTCCCTGTGATTCGTCCTTGATGTGCTTATGCGTGCTGACACTGTGCATGCTGCCACTAACTACATGTGCATGCTGACCCTGTGCATGTCACCCCTAACCATGTTATTCATGTTGTTCGTCTATCAAGCATGATTTTACTTACCATTCAATTGCATTTCACTTTACAGCAAATGTAAAGCGCCTAGAGAGAGATTGAGTTCTCTGAGGGCGCTTTATCAAGTGAATTATTATTATTATGCTTGAGAGGCGTGGCTAGCTAGCCAGCTTTGCCTGCTGCAGTGTTTGCCGGATCACGCTGCTGCTCTTGTACGTTTTTCTCCTTATAACCAGGTCACCTCGCAGGCATCCTCGTGGGTCTGGCCTATGCATGGGGGCCGCTTCGCTTACTCACTGATGTCTTCGTGGCTCCAGGTAGGGTGCAGCGACTGCAGCAGCTGCAGCAGCGCTGGAGCGAGGCTGATGCAGCAACGGCTGAACCTTCGCTGCTGCCACGTGACATGCGAGTTTGTCTCTCGGGCCTGAACATATAAGTTGACCACTTGTTTGCATGATTGAAACGTGCTTGTGCATTGTGTTAGTCAACTTTGCTTTAGTGTTAAGCTTGTTCGACAGAAATTGCAGTAAAGCTAATTTCGAGCCCTTTAGGTAGATTTGCTTCATTTTGGCTAGATTTTCTTCATTTCAGCTAGATTTGCTTTGGTGACTATAGTTCGTTCGACAGAGATAATTTGTGTAGTGCCCAAGTAGAAGTAATTCTGTTTGGGCACTTCACGGCTGGAGGGAAGTGCATCAACTGATTATCAGTTTTACTATAAGTGTCGGCAAGAGGAGGTGGGAAGACTAGAGTGGGAGAGAGAGAGAGAGAGAGAGAGAGAGAGAGAGAGAGAGAGAGAGAGAGAGAGAGAGAGAGAGAGAGAGAGAGAGAGAGAGAGAGAGAGAGAGAGAGAGAGAGATGGAGGGAGAGAGATGTGTAGACCTAGGAGTTCCCTTTATGTGTATGCCTGCAGCTGTGATTGTTTATGTGTATCGCTGTCTGTAATTCCTTCTGTAAAGCCATGTAATAATAATAATAACAATACACTTGATAAAGCGCCCTCAGAGAACTCAATCTCTTTCTAGGCGCTTTACATTTACTGCAAAGGGAAACACGATTGAATGGTGAGTAGTATTGTGCTTGATAAACAACATGATAACATGGTTAGGGGTGACATGCACAGGGTCAGCATGCAAATGTGGTTAGTGGCAGCATGCATAAGCACATAAAGGACAAATCGCAGGGGCCCACCAAATGCTGTCCTAGATAGGTACGTTTTAAGTTTTTTTTAAATGTGGTTAAGTCAGTGGATGTTGTGGTGCAAGTTAGGAGTGAGTTCCGGGCTTTGAGAGCATACGAACTAAATGCACGGTCTCCAAAGGATTTGAGGTTTGTACCAGGTATTGGTAAACTGTTAGATTCCGAAAAGTGGGTGGTACGATGCTCGGCCTGGTGGGGAGTAAATCTTGGCTGGAGCCAAAGAATGAAGGGACCTAAAAGTGAGCAATAAAGCCTTAAAATCGATCCGTTGCTTGACAGGTAGCCAGTGCAAGTCAGCAAGAGTGTTATGTGGCAACTGCGCCGCTCACGACAGACAAGCCTAGCTGCAGAGTTTTGCACCAGCTGTAAGTGCCTGATTGCACATGCCGGTAGGCTAGCAAGCAGTAGTTGTAGAAGTCAAGCCGGGGTGTCACAAATGCATGGACCAACTTAGATGTGGTATCCTTATCCTTACAAGCCCGAATTTTAGCAATATTATGTAGTTAAAAGTAGGGATGAATGTAAACTGAGTGGGTGTGACCCTGAAAAGTTACCAGTTGTCCACCACCTTCCTGTATGACACATCGAGCCATAATGTGTATATGCTTCATCTGCCTTGGCGATTGTGTGTCCATGCGTGTGGACTGCATATGTGTTCATGCGTGTGTGTTCATGCGTGTGTGTGTGTGTGTGTGTGTGTGTGTGTGCGCGCGCGTGTGTGTGTGTGTATGTGTTCATGAGTGTGTTCATGAGTGTTCATGAGTGTGTGTGTGTGTCTGTGTGTGTGTGTGTGTGTGCGCGCGTGTGTGTGAGCATGCTTTGGACAGTACTATTCTGTTAGGAAATGCTGTGCTTTGCCTTCACCGTGTCACCAGATGGTGCTGCAGTGTGCGTGCACGCGCCGTAGGCCCGTCGTACACCTACTGGTCGGGCACTACTGCCGATGCTGGGCAGGCCAGTGGCGGCACAAGCCGTCGGCCCTTTGGCAGCCGATGGCTGGCCAGTGGGCAGCAGCAGTCTTCATCGAGCCGAGCCTATGACGAGTACACTGGCGGCCTCAGTGAGGCCGAGCAGCTGCGGCATGCCACGCAGGCCAGCGTGACATCTGCTCAGCGTTCGCCAGGTAACTGACTGGCTGCTGCCCTTCGAGCTGCTGTGGCTGCTGCTGATGCTTTAGCTGCAGCAGCAGCCCTCCTCAGCCACTGTTGCCTTGCACTGCACTGACATCTGTTTCATCGGGCATGGCCGGGAGCAATTGCTGCCAGAGCTGCTGGCCTGCCTCTGCCATGTTGCCTTCGACGTTGCTGATTTGGAAGCCGTTTTACTTTTTTTTGTTCATTTATATTCACGTTAGCTACACTGGACGTAAGGGTAGTAATAGTAATAGTAGGCCGTGCGACTCCTCTGAGTAACTCCCCTTGCGTAACTCAGACCGCCTGTCGTCGGTCGATGATGATGTTGCTGCTCGCTAGCTCGTGTCGTCGATGACTGATGTCCTTTGGGGACCGTGGCAAGCCTGCTGCTCTGCCTGGTGCCAGCAGTGTTGCTTCTCGACACGACTGGCGCGACTGGTTGGCCTGTGTGGTAGCCTCGATTACGTGGAATCATGGGACTTTTTTGTAGGAGTAAAGTGATTTTCAGAGAGTGTGTTGGTTTTTGTGGTGCCAATAGTGGGCAAATAGTGCTAGCATAAACCTGTCACGCACCCAGCAGGACTAACTTACTTCACCCCATTTACGAAATGAGTTACAAAATGAGACACCTGTTTCTTTGTAATCTTAACCAGGGACCCCATCGCCGTTAGCCATTGCTACTATGCAGTTGGCATTTAGGTAGACTGAAGTCTTAAGTAAGAGCAGACAAGTCAATGAGTCGTTTCCCTCTCCAAAAAGAAGACGTGGATAGCCAGGAAATTTTCAGAAACCGGCTGCAGCAAATTTAGCAGAAATACGTGGATGCAGTGGTAAGCCTCCCGGGTAGAATGGAGCTAGTTTCGTTTCGTAGTTTGCAGCTGTTAATGAGATCAAATATTCAGCAGATGTGTCTGATGTTTTGGTGCTCTTGGAAGAGCCCCAAAAGGTTGCCATCTGTGAAGTAAAAACTAGCACGCTTATTCGATTGACGGTTGTGACAAAGGGGACCGGCAGCCTAGCAGCAGTAGGCCACGGTGCACTATGATCTGGCAGAAAGAAAGACATTTAAAAGATGACCGCAGTGTGCAGCAAATTCGGCAGTTTAGCAAAGACTTGTTAGGATCACTGCTAGCGCAAGAATGATTCGGCTGTGGCTCATCAAGCCAGTCGCTTAGTTGGTTACAAAGAGTGAACCGCCGCACAGCGCCATACAACTATCGGAGGCTTGCGTGCCTTTAGCTGAATAAAGCAGCATTTGATGCCTCCCTACAATTTGGAATTGGACTGACTAGTCGACGTTAGCTCTCTTAAAGAACTCTTAAACTTAAACTTAAAAGCCATTCAGCAACTGGGTTGGGGCAGGAATAAGCATACCCTTGACGTTTGTTTGTATTGGTGATGACGATTTGCCTTGACGTTTGGTGGTGGGCTTAAGCTTGTCTTATGGGTGTGCTTTGGCACGGTGTGTTTGTGTGTGTGTGTGTGTGTGTGTGTGTGTGTGTGTGTGTATATGTGTGTGTGTGTGTATATGTGTGTGTATATGTGTGTGTGTGTGTGTGTGTGTGTGTGTGTGTGTGTGTGTGTGTGTGTGTGTGTGTGTGTGTGTGTGTGTGTGTGTGTGTGTGTGTGTGTGTGTGTGTGTGTGTGTGTGTGTGTGTGTGTGTGTGTGTGTGTGTGTGCAGGCAGTTAGTACTGCATATGCATAGTAGTAGTTAATTTGGAAAATATTTAGTGATCGAGCACAATGCTGGAGGTTCCGTCAGCACTCAACATCAACTGTCATGGGATTTTATTTGACAATGATCTCGATCATAGTTCGGGCATTATTAAAGAAATGGCAAAAATCCTGCAGTGCAACGTTGTGACTACTTTGAGTTTGGGACAAGGCCCAGATTCAAATCCAATTGAATATCCTGTAGCAGGCGTTCCACCAAAGACATAGCAAACAATCTACCATGCTCAGAAATCCGGATTAAATTTTGCAGGAGTGTATAAGTAACATTTCGTAGGATAGGCAACCGGCTTCATTGCCCTTAGAATGTTACAGGTTAAAATTAAATCCTGTTGGAATTACATCATAATTAAAAATTGTCAATCATTTGTTTAATATGTACAGTAAATTGCTTTAGCTATTAGATTCCGTCACTGTGTCATTACTGGTTTTGCTCTTTTTTCCATTTAGTCCTCCACTGTTGACCTACTGCCAAAGGGCAGGTCTATGGAAAGTTCTTTTGTTTAGCTGTGTTATAGAATTATAAAACGTTTAAATATCAGCTGGTTCTACAGCCTAATTTATTTTGTGCTTAAAGAACATTGGCAGCCTTTGCCCTTCGGCATTGTCTGCTGCAACCCAGTCAAACCAGGGCCTTTTCGTGAATGGGAGGACCTTACCACTAGGTTAAGATATAGTGGCAATCCAGGTAAACTCAAATAGTATTTCGGTGTTACGAACTGCTGGCAAAAATTTCCACTGCAAGGTAAAAGTCACATTTGAAAATAAAGATCGCACTACATCATACAATTTACTATTCCAGTTTGCTTACTTGACATGAAAGACATGAAAAATAAGTTTTAGTGGCTTCTAGATGAAGCTCCTGCCACTGACTTGGTCGCCACCATTTTCAATTGATATTTTCTGGTAGCACAACCGTAGCCATTCTTATTAGATATTCTTGATGTGCTAAGTATGTTTATTTAAAAAATTGCTATGACTGCTGGGCACTTCCTCGGCAATGGCCTGGCATTGAGGTATGCATGCGTAACCCTGAGCGAAACATGATCAAACAGATTCACGAAACTGTTGCAGCAAAGATTCAACTACAGGCTGTTTCTGATAAACAACTAAGAGCTGTTTTACTGTTACTATTTTGTAGCTGCTTAATGTGCTAATTGCATTCACTAAATTGAACTCCCTTCTCACCATCAGCAAATTTTCTTCTTGAATGATGATAAAACCAACTTACTAGTTATGGGCAAACCAAGTGTGATTGATAATTGGAAAGACTAACGCTCATAATCGGCTCTGCCAGCATATCTCCTGTTGAATCTGCTCGAAATGTAGGTGTCATGTTCCAAAGTGACCTTTCGTTAGACGACCACATCAGCTCCACAATCAAGTCTACCAACTTTCAGCTACATAACATTGCTAAAATTCGGGCTTGTTTAGATATGGATGCCACATCTACGTTAGTCCATCCATGTGTGACATCCTGTATCGACTTCTGTAACTCACTGCTTGCTGTCTACTGCCTTTGCAATCAGCCGCTTACAGGTGGTGCAAAACTCTGCACTAAGCTTGTCTGTCGTGAGCACAGCAGTTGCCATATCCCACCACTTCTCGCCGACCTGCACTGGCTCCCAGTCAAACAACACATCGACTTCAAGGTTTTGTCACTCTTATTGTATGTCTCTTGAATTCCTTGGCTCCAGTCTACCTTTGAAATCACCTGGCCAAGCTTCGTATTGCTTGCTTTTCGGAATCTAATTGTTTACCCATACCTTGTACAAACCTCGAATCCTTTGGAGACGGTGCCTTTAGTTCGAATGCTTCCAAAGCCTGGAACTCACTCCCGACTTGGGTCACAACATCTCCTGACTTGACCACATTTAGAAAGCAACTAAATCACGCCTATTTATAACAGCATTTAGTGGGTCCCTGTGATTCGACCTGTATGTGCTTATGCGTGCTGACACTGCATGCTGCCACTAACCATACTTGCATGCTGACCCTGTGCATGTAACCCCCGACCATGTTTTTTCTTGTTATTTATTGAGCATGCTACCACTAACCATTCGATCGTGCTTCCTTTGCAGCAGATGTAAAGCGCCTAGAAAGAGATTGAGTTCTCTTAGGCCTGTTTATCATGTGTATTATTATTATTACTAATCGCAGCAAGAAGTTTTTAGTACTTCTACCTTATAGTTTGAAGTGTTCTCAATCGCTCTTTAGTTTTCAGAAATGGCAGTTGGATTTTTGTTCTCCCTCCACGATCAAATTCTTGCATATTTTTGAACTACCAACCTGCGGTTGCACATGGGCCAAACAATCTGCCTTACATCACCACCATTCCTGAATTAGCACCGATATGTCCTCTAGCTGTATTTTTTGAAAGCAGGATTTGTGAGAAATTTAGCAAATACTACTTTTTACTGTTGTGATGGTGTAGCTTCAAAATATCTTTTGAACATCAAGACTGTGTTATAAGATGGACGAGACTGCCAAGCAAGCTCAGCAGGCCTGCATGTTTTTCACATCTTATTGGCAAAAAAAAGAGATGACAGCATGCATAATTTTCCCCAGGTACTGATGCCTCAAAAATGCTACCTTTAGATGGCACTTGTCAGATGTGAGTTCGTCAATCTCCGGAAGATTTTTTCCTATCAAGTATTACCAAGGGAGCTAAAAAGTATTACTATTTATTACCATTTAAATTAATATAATTAACCATATTAATACGTATTAATATGAAGTACGTATTAATACTAATAATATACATTCCCAAGGGAACTAAATCTCTTTCTAAGTGCTCTTCACATGCTGGCTACAACAAGCATGTCCATTGGTTGGTGGTAGCTTGTACTATTTTAGTAGGCATTGGCACATAGAGAACAGTTCATGCAGACGGAGCAACTGCCGTTACGAACAGGTGGGTTTTTACCTTATTTTTAAAGTAGCATTAAGTCAGAGGATATCCTGAACTTTTAATCGGGACTGAGTTTCAGGCTCTGGGAGCATAGAAATCTAAGGCACTGTCACCGGGATTTGAGGTTCGTTAAAGACGAGCACATTATGCCTGAGCATAACCAGTGTGGCAAGTGACAGAACCTTGAAGTCAATGTACTTCTTGATGGGTGTGTAGGTGTGAAGCAGTGTGCTGTGGCAGTTTTGACGTTCACGATAGACAAGCCTAGCTGCAGTGCCTTTGCACCAAGTGCAGTTTTTGGTGTTGTTTGCTGGCAGGAGAACCGCGAGTAGTATGGAAGTGTGCGTGACATGCACATGTAGCTCGCATGGCTACTCTGCTGACCGGAAGCAGCCCTGAGCCATGCTGACGCTGCCTGCCTGTCTTCGACCACATCGCTTGCCGCCTATTTATCCTTGGCGCCCGTGCGAGCGTCTGTAACGATTCTTTTGGGCTCTTGACGTCCGTCGAGCGACCGCCCCGACCGTCGGTTTTGCTGCCGCATTCCAGGGTTCATCTGGAGCAGCACCTCGTCGTCTGGGAGATTCGCCAGTGGTGATTACTCGCCTGAGCATCCCACCTCTGCCGCCAGGCCTTCAGCTCCACCCAGCCCCGACGACGACGTTGAGCGGGAAAATCTGCGCCTTTGGAGACTGCAGCGCTTCCAGTAACAGAATCCGTCTCCTAGTTTCGGCAGGCAGCCCAGCACAAAAGCACTCTGAGACCCAGCACCCACTGTTAATGGATAATCTAGTGCATGGCGTTTTCTTAAGCTAAGCAACAGCGGTGGCTTCCCAGATGCCCGCCCGATCGCAGGGGAGGGGGAGGGGGAGGTCATCCGTCGGCCTTTTTTCTTTGCAGAGGTCATCCCTACGTTCATTCGTTGAGAGCATGCATACTTGCCTTTTGCCCAAGCTTCACGGATGAGACTGTGTACACAATATACACAGTTAAGTATTTAGCTTAAGCATTCAAGTTAACCTCTAACTCTAAGTTAGCTTTCGAGCTGCAGTGTATATATTTGTTTGTATGATGTTGTGGTTTGCAAAAGTGCACTTTTGTATTCAGGGTCTCACTCACTTCCAAGAAGCCGGGTTAAGCACACTTGAATAGATTCGATAGGGAATGAGGGTCTGACAAATTGATGCGGCCATGCTGATGAATGGGCCCCTCCTCGGACTAGAAAGCGCTGGGCAATGCAAAAGGAAATCGCCGTAATAATCTGAAAAGCTCTTGAAAGGCGGGAGAATCAGTAGCGAGAATTCTGCCCTTGACTTGGAGCCATTGCAGACAGCAATCGACCAAAAGTGTCGTAACAAGCGTGACGAGGTTGATTTGTTTTTTAGCGTCTTACAACTTTTAAACTAGTATCGTGCTACTCCCACCACTCGGGGAGCATATCCTGCATTAAATGGGTATACAGCTGACAGGGCCATCATTAAATTCTGGATAATAAGTAATGCACGTGTATAAAATTAGGTAATAAATAAATAATAAATCCTAGCTGATTAAACGGCCTCTTTTTGTATAGCGACAGAAGAGCCTTTACAGCTATCACCACCGCTTGCAGTGGCGATAAAGAATCGCCCACCGCAGGAATCGAACCCGGGACCGAGGTCGTGAAAGCAACCGTCTTACCTAGTGTGCCACCACGGCTCACCGGTAAAGCGATTGCTTCAAGATGCATCTCGCATTGGCATCCTTCAAGAGGAAATGGATTCGGGTGTGGAACCGGTTGTGGTTGTAGTATCCGTATTCCTGATTACCTGCAGTATCTTCGGTTAGCTTCTTGCTGTTGTATTATTTTGTTTCCCTAGTGTTTTTCGCTTAGCTCGGTCGCTAAGGCTGCGGTTTCCGTGAGCTAGTGGTTTGGAAGGTCTTTAAACTAGCAACTATGAAGAAGACTAACCACTAAGACCAAAAGTGAGTCTTGGAAGCAACTAAGATAAAGAAATTCACGGATGAGTAACGAGAATAGCAGCTAAGTCTAGAAAAATAAGCTAGTAGATTACGACTTAGACCGACGATACTGAGCGACTGGTGGATGTAGATGGTCAAGTCGTGGGTATAAAGTGCCGTCAATAGGTAATGAGTGGGTGTAGAATGGACTGGAGTGGACACGAAACCTGTGCTAGTTGTAGCCCCAGGGCACACGAGCCAAGTTATTAGCATTCTCATAGAAAGGCTAGCCTAGTATACATGGACAGGCAGGTGAAAGCAAAAGCGACTGCTCCTACCGGACCAAGCTTAGTGTAGTTTGAGTGTATGTGGGCTCCTCTGATGAGCCTGTGATGTGGCATGGACACAGGCCGGTAACCCACTGGTGGCCAGATGGTGGATTCACCATCTGGGTCGGCCGGTGCACAGCTGTGGTCCGCCTGTGATGTGGTATATACACAGGCCGGTAACCTGCTGGTGGTGAGATGGTGGACCGGAGGAGTGGAGGGAAGGACTCGAGTGTGAGAAGGGGGTGAAGGGAGTCGTGCGTCTTGCTGCTACGTGCCTTGTGCAATAAACCGTTGGCGTTCTGGGCCAGCGTTCTGTATGCCAAACCACACTTAGGATGGAGCTACGTGCAGCCGCAGCATATCGATGAGGAAAGGAGCGTACCGACGAAGCCAAGATCGGGAGTGTTGAGGGAGCAGGGTCGGTCTCCAGCTCGAAGTTTAGTTGTATTCGTGGGAAACTCAGAACGACCGCCGACGACCACCATCGACAGCCCACTGTTCTCCCCCAACCTTACCGCGACTGCCCCAACGCCACACCAATCACAGAGCAGCTAAGCCCGCCCGCACGCCCCATCGATCAACGGGTGGCATATCCTGCTCGCGTGTCACTTCACTAAACGTGGGCAAGCTGGTAGCATGCTTTTTAAGGAATCGAGGCAGTTCCACTTCGGGGCAGTCCCACATCGAGGCAGTTCCTCATCGAGGCAGTCCCACATCGAGGATGCCTCGGTAGAGAGTCACTCAGTCACTGCGACCCCGAAACCGAACAGCTCATCATCATCTCCAGAGAAATATAAACGGTTCGGTCTTGAGGAAGCTGGGAGGCGAAGCATTTTGTCAAGACTTCCGTCAGATTCGCTCGGCAGTGAGCAATGATTTCACTTTGTATTCTTAGCTTTTCACTTCTAGACTGCTACAAAGAGCTAGGCCAAACGTGCTACTTGGAGACTATGAAGCAATAAAGTGAAACATTTGCTGAGTTTAAATCTGGCTTTGTATTTCTCGAACGGTGCTTTCGTCTTGCTGCGTGATCTACAAAGAATTGATGCCGGCATCTCAGTTTGCCTCGGGATTCGAACTTGTTGGGGATTCGTACGCCTCTGCAGGCATGGTCAATAGTATTAACTATTCCTTGAACTTCATGGGACAAGTGCATTCCCTTGCCTGGCAGGGCAGCTAAAACAGAGACTCGCACATTCTACCCCGGCTCGTGCTACCCGTCAAGTAGAGCAGGCAGGGAGGGCATTGAAAGCTTCCTTACTGAGTAACACTCGGTGAGCTCCATAGCCCTACAATGGTTTAAAGGTTAAATACGTAATTCGGTAAGCTCATAATGAGCTTTGAATCATTCCTAAGTCGTCTCTACTTCTTGACGGTTGACTTGGCTACCCGTTGAAGCGAAAGGCTTAACGATTAAGATCCGCGAAAGTACCCGATTAAGATTAGATTAAATTAAGATCACCCGATTAAGATTAGATTAGATTAGGATTAGCTCTCCTGCTGCCAGCTGAGGCACAGTCTTTCCAGCCATTGTGAGAGGCTACTTCAACGTAACTCCCTTCATTGACTTTCCACATGAATCAGCTATGCTTCTCACTTTCTTTTAGCTGCTTGAGATTAAGTCGGTTGGACCGGACGCCCCTTAAGGATTTGAGTTAGTCGGAATTATGCTCGAACGTGTTCGTTTCAAGCAGCCATTAAATTTTAATTGCGATGCATTGCATTTTCTTGTCCAATGTGCCCTGCATTAGAACCGTGTAATGCTGCGGTTTTCCGTGTTGCATGAAGAAACACTTTATGTATTTTGAGTAGCCGTGAAACGTGCGTCTTTCGAGGCAGAGCAAAGTTGACTCCAGCCAGTCCAGGTCTCGTACCTACATAAATAAAAATAAATACTAGCCGATTTAACAGCCTCATTCGTATAGCAGCAGAAGAGCATTAACGGCTCGCAGCTGGCAATACAGGATCGCACGTCGCAGGGTTCGAACCCACGACTTCGGTCGCAAGAGCGGGCCCCTTACCTCATGGGCTATAACGGCCCTCGTAAACTTGGTCGCACTGGCATTGAGCAATTAAAAGAAATAGTGCACCCACGTTTGCAGTCCCTTTGCAGCAAATATAAAGCGTCTAGAAAGAGATTGAGTTCTCTGAGGGCGCTTTATCAAGTGCATTATTATTCATAATGAAAAATCTTATTCTAGCGGAGAGCAGCGGCGGTGCAGAGTAGGCCAAGTGGATGCGGTGCAGAAGGGAATAACAATAACAACAATAATAATAACATTTTTAGTGTGGTCTCAGAGAAATTGATCTCCTTCTAGGCTCGTTTATATATGCTGTGAAGAAAGCTTGTCATTTTGGTTATTTGTAACGTGAACACCATCAGCTCGCGTAAGCACACAGAAAAACCCACACGGACCGAGCCGAGCAGATGCGAAGTAAAAAATTGCATTTTAGCTTCTTTTTAAATGTCACCAAGTCTGAGATGTCGTGACATCAGTCGCGAATGAGTTCCTGCAGGCTTTGGGAGCATACTAACTAAATGGATGATCTCCAAAGAATTTGAGAATCGTTCGAGGCCAAGCTTAATGACTAATTAAATGGACGACTAAACTGAATAAAAAATACTAGCTGATTTAGCAACCTTTTTTGTATAGCGACAAAAGAACCTTACATTATCTCACCGCCGCTTGCAGCAGCAATAAAGGATCGCTCGCCGTAGGAATAGAACCCACCATCTCGGTCCCGAGGTCGCAAAGAGCCTTACCGAGCGTGCCAACGCGGCTCACCCTAATAAGAAGAGTGGGCGGTACGAGGCCTAACCTTATTGGGAAGTCAGTCTGATAGGTTAACTCGAGAACAAAATGAAGAACCTAATTGTCAGCGACAGAAACTTGGTCGAATTGCTTCTCGATGGGCAGCCAGTGCAGATCGATGAGAAGCAGTGTATTGTGGCAACTGCGACGCTCGCGACAGACAAGACTGGATCAGAATTTTTCGCCAACTGTATGCGAATTATTGCACAGTCAGGAAGACCTGCAAGTAGTGAGTTACAGAAATGGAGACACAGTTATCACCAATGATGGACCAACTTCGATGTGGTATCCATGCCCAAGCATGATATATATATATATATATATATATATATATATATATATATATATATATATATATATATATATGTATATATATATATATAATTATAATAATACAGTTGTACAGCGCTCTCAGAGAACTTAATTTCTTTCTAAGCACTTAACATATGCTGAACAGAAAGCATGATCAAATGATTGGGGCTAACATCTCAAGCAGTAGGCACTGTGTAAGCAGGTGCATGCTGACGAGAAACGAATCACAAAGACCAACCAAATGATGTAGTAAACAGGTGAGCTTTAGGCTTCTTTAAGGGAGAATCTGTTTTTCTGCCTCAAGTCTACAGAGAGGAGGCCGGTATACAGGTTACGAGTTAAGGTTTAGAGAAAAAGTGATGTTTAACTGGCCTGAAGCGAGGAAACTTTTGTTAAAGCCGTTCAAAGTTAAGAGGCTAGGTTAGAAAATTATTTGAAGGTCAGCACACCATAATGGAGCTGCTGTGATAGCTTTTCTAATATATTACGAATCAATTTGGAGAAAACCTTTCGGGCTTATTATACCGACCGTGACTGTGATGTGAATATACCCGTGAAGTTACCTCCATTTGTCATGCATTGTCATTTTTTATGTCGTCTCTCCAGACCAGTGTTTATCAGAACATTGTGGCCGCTTGCTAGCCGATCGCACTTTCAAGAGCGTAGGAAGGATGGAAGCCGGGCGCAAGTCGCACCGAGCGGCTGCGCTCTTGAATTTACTCGAGTAGCCTCAGAGTTCACTTCGAGAGTTTGCCCCACTAATTCGTCTGGATTAAAGTTTTTGACGGTAAGACGAGTAGAGAAATTTGAAATGGATTGGATGAAGACTTTGGCAACTCGACGTCGCAGTGAACGTTAGCCGCGTGCCTTTATAACAGCTAACGGTTGGTTCTGAAACTGCCTTTTTGGAAAGATCCACCGGCGTTGTTCCGTTACATTCCAGCGATCTCGAGGAAGTAAGTGGTGAGCCCTGATAGCACACAAAGTGTTAAGGCGGCTGTTTTTCACGACCTCTGTCCCGAAGCCACGGGTTCGAATCCTGCAGTGGGCAATCACTTATTGCCAGTGCAAGCGATGGCGGTAGTCGTAAAGGCTCTTCTGTCGCTATACAAAAGAGGCTGTTAAATCAACTAGTATCATTATTATTATACGCTAAACTGCAGCCAAAAGTCTCCGGCTGCGAACGTCTACTGCCACGTCGGCACGTGTCGTACGACGAGCAAATAATGCAGTTTTTGAGAAATAATGGCTGCAT
This sequence comes from Cristatella mucedo, assembly GCA_009760855.2. NCBI lineage: Eukaryota > Metazoa > Bryozoa > Phylactolaemata > Cristatellidae > Cristatella > Cristatella mucedo. Next base: position 3,027,802 of record WPIO01000050.1, on the reverse strand, counting down.
GCCTGTGGGCGGGACGGAGCCAGGGGGCCAGGGGCAATTACCCCCTGCCCCCTGGCATGGTACGAGGGAAGTATCCATAGCCTGGAGCCCCAAATTTCCGATGGCCTAATGAGCAGGAGTAAGTGTACCTTGCCCCAACATGAAAATCCTGGCTCCACCCGCCCCTGCCAGGTTTCGGACACAGAGCGGATATCGGAGAGAACTGCGTCGCCGGCGATGCCAAGATGGGCATACACACACACACACACACACACACACACACACACACACACACACACACACACACACACACACACACACACACACACACACACACACACACGAGCCCAGTCATCTGCTGCGCGGCGGCGGCGGTGCCGCAGCAGGGTGTGGCCCAACTTGACCTCGAGGTCAAGAATTGGCGGGCGGACTTGAACGCACGACGCGGCAATTGTAAGAAATTTTTTGCGTTGCAAGTCAGCGAATCCGGAACGAGAGAAATAGTTACGACGCGTAGCGGCTCACAATATAGAGTAGCGAGTTGCGCGTCAACTCACGACTTCCTGTGGCTGCGAACCAGAGCGGGATAGACTGCCGCTCGTCCCACGTGGTCTCCCCACTTCGCGAGTCCGGTCGCCGCGCGCCGAGCTGCTCGCCATGCCCAACATAAAGGTCTTCAGTGGTACGTCGCATCCCGACCTGTCCAGGAGGATAGCTGTCCGTCTCGGCCTGCCGCTTTCGAATGTACTCACCAAGAAGTTCTCAAACCGCGAGACCAGGTGAGATGCTCGCCGCGCGCCGCGCTGCCGCCGCTGCTGCTGCTGCCCATTTTCGGGACCGCGGGCTGACCGCTGTCGGCTGCAACCTGCGATTCGGCTCACCGCGTGCTCGCGTACTCGAAGGCTGCGCGTCCTCGCGCGCGGTCTTCGGCGTTGGAACGCCGCTGAGCGTTAGCATCAAAGCGGAAGCTTCGCCATCACATCCTTAGCCGCTGCGGCGCCGTATTGGTGGAGCTCTCCTATTCTAGCGCCGTGATGGTGGGGGGAGGGGGTGTAGGCTGGTGGGGGGGGGGGGGTAGACGGTTTGATGGCTGGCAAGCCAGTTGGAGGTGGGTTGGGCGGCTGATAGTGAGTGGATCGTGGGCTGGGGTAAGGTGAACATCGAGAGACGAGTAAGTAATTTGTGAGAGAGGGAGGGGGGGACGACCGAGTGTGAGGAGAGCGCTAAGCCGATCGGCAGCAGCTCGTCGACTATGCGGTGCACTGTGTGTTGTGCTGTGCTAGGCAACAGCCCTAAAAGGGTTATGCCGCCGCATTTTGAGCGGTCGAGGTCTTATGCCTAGGCTACTGGCCCGGCTCGGCCACAAGGAAGCTGGGGGTGGGGGGGGAAGTCGCTAGCACAAGGAAGCTAGGTCGCACATTGCTGGCATAGTGCATGAGCCAGGATGGAATGGGATGGGGGGACAAGACAAGTCACTCAAGGCCAAGAGCTCTGCGTTAGGTCCCTCGATTCTCTTGCCCTGGCTTACCTTTCCGAACTACTTCCCCAGCTTTCCGAATTACTTGTCTATCGGGCCAGACGTCGTACCACCCATCTCGTCCGACTCAAGTCGGTCGGCCTTGCCTCAAGCTAACTTCAAATACTTGAGAGAGACCGTGCCGTTAGTTGGTATACTGTAAAGCATCTAGAAAATCATCTAGAAAGAGATTGAGTTCTCTGAGGTCGCTTTATCGAGTGTGTCATTATTTTCCAAAAGCCTAATAGTTACTATCGACGACTGTCGTCACCGCATCCCTTGAATCGACGACATATAGAAATAAGCTAAGCAAATAGCTTTTCCTCAAACCGTCTGCTCCATTTCCGTGCGAATAGTCCCTTAGGTGCTTAAGTCTGCTGAATTGATGCTGGCTAGCATTTACCAACGGATCCGCTTCCGTTTGAGCATATGCAAACTGCTAAAAGATTTAGTTCTCTCAGAGTGCTGTTATTATTGTTAGAATATTATTGTTATTAGTAAGTCTTCTCCATCGATGTTGGTCTGTCTGGAGAAGCTTCTGTCCGAGAGCACCTGCTGAAATGGCGTTAGGCTGTGCAGCGCTCTTGTGGTGCTGCCGACATAGCAGCCTACCTGCACAGCGCCGGCCAATCGTGGCCAGTGCTGTGCTGGTTCTTGACCATGCCGACATCTTGCTACTCTTTCCTCTAAGTGGCCATCTTTCATTAGTTAGGCCTGCTGGTGTTGCACGTGCCACTACCGTGCTGGACTTGCTAATTGAAGGCTGCAGACTAAATTGATGAGCAATAAGGATGCATCAGCTGCCCACCCCATCTACCCACCCTCTTATCGGTTTCTGACGTCAGCAATATCCCTTCGGCCAGCTAGCTGTGGTTTGGTGGTTGACCTCGACAGCCGTGCTGAAATCAAAGCTGAGGTGGGGCACGAGGCAGCCAGATGGTCAGTACTACTTCCAGCTGGAAAGAGCTGAGCCGGCTTCCGGACTGTGACCGTGTATTGCACCCATCATACTTAGCTGAGCAGCAGGAAGGCCTCGAAGGAATGGCGTCGCAGAGCAGAGAGCTCTGGGTATATTGACTTTTAGGGGACATTTTTAACCTCGTTCATGAATGGCAGCAAACTTTCTTAAATTGAATGAGACAAAACCAACTTACTAGTTATGGACAAACAAGTGTGATTCACAAATTGGATAGGCTAACGATCAAAATCGGCTCTGCCAGCATATCTCCTGTTAAATCTGCACGAAATCTATTGGTCATGTTCCAAAGTGACCTTTCATTAGACGACAACATCAGCTCCACAGTCATGTCTGCCTACTTTCAGCTACGTATCATTGCTTAAATTTGGGCTTGCTTAGACACGGATACCACAGCGAAACTGGTCCGTAGACTAGTAACATCCCTTCTCGACTTCGGTAACTCACTGCTTGCTGGTCTACCAACCTGTGCAATCAGGCACTTACAGTTTGTGCAAAACTCGGCAGCTAGGCTTGTCTGTCGTGAGCGGCGTAGTTGCAGCATGACACCACTTCTAGCTGACCTGCACTTGCTCCCAGTCAACCATCGTATCGATTTAAAAGTTCTGTCACTCACTTTTAGGTCCCTTCATTCTTTGGCTCCAACCTACCTATGAGATTTACCCCCCCCCCCTTGCAGGCTCAGGTACCACCAGCTCTCCTGAATCTAATCGTTTACCTACACCTCATACAAGCCTTAAATCCTTTAGGGACCGTGCCTTTAGCTCGTATGCTTCCACAGCCTGGGAATCGCTTATAGCTGGCGTCACGATATCCTCTGACTTAACCACATTTAAAAAGAAACTAAAACGCCTCTATTGATTACAGCATTTAGTGGGTTCATGTGATTCGTCCTATGTGTGCTTAATTAAGTGTGATGACACTGTGCATGCTGTCGCTAACCATATTTGCATGCTGACCCTATGCATGTCACCTCTAACCATGCTATACTTGTTATCATTGAGCATGCTACCACTAGCCATTCGATCGTGCTTCTTTTGCAGCAAATGTAAAGTGCCTAGAAAGAGAGTGAGTTCTCCGAGGGCGCTATATCAAATGTATTATTTTTATTATATGCTCGTGTGTTGTTTGGTGGAGAAGCTCAATGTCTTATTTGCGTGTGTGCGCAACGCATGTGCACCTATGGTATGCACGCTTTGTACCGCTCACTCACTGTGTACCAATCGTCTGTGTCTTTTGTTCGAGCGAGACTCGATGTTAAAGCTTGGCCTACCACCAGCTAAAATCGGGGGTCGCCTGCACAGCTTTTAATCTCTAGAATGTCCAATATGGTGATGGCATAAACTATGAATTGCTGTGAGGGGGATGAGGTGGCTGGCCATCGTCTTATATCATAAGCCCGGGGTGTGTGCACCCTTTGACTTTGTCGTGAGAATTCTCCAGAGGGACAAGTGTTTGCCACCATCCGATATTTGTTTGCCTATCAGGGTTACATGCCCCCTCATGTTCTCAGTATGAAAATGTCAGCTCTGCCGAACAGCACCCTCTTGTACCCAGCACGCGGCTGCTATGCCAACATCGTTGGACCGAGCACCCTTTCCCGAGCTTCCTGTCGGCGCTCCGCTAGTTTAAACGATCTAGCATTCGTAGGAAGACGATAGGAATCAGGTTCTCTAAATGTGCTGTTATCTTACCAAAGCGGCTTTGTCATTTACCTAGCTAGCACGACTGCAGTCTAGAAATTTACGATTAATTTCAGTCATGCAGAATCGCACCTAGAACCCGTGTACCGAGTTGTCATTGCAAATGTAATGTATCTCCGTCTGTAACTCCAACAAAGTCATAAAGACCATGTGGGTGTTACGCAGGAGAGTTTTGTATAGCGCACTCACAGCCTAAGCGGCTTTCGGTACCCATTCGGTAGCCAACAGACTTCGTCTCACGCAACAAAGAGAAAGTGGGAAGCATAGCAGAGTCAGGAGACCAGTTGAGGTAGTGAGTAGCATGGAAGCAGCTGCTCAGGACCGCTGAAAAGGATGTGCCATAGTCGGCAGTAGGAGAGTAGTTATCGTTGTGTAAGAATTGTGGAAGCGAGTTCCACAGTCTAGGACCTGCAGAGCTAAAGCTTCTGTTGCCAACTGTCTTTAAGCGGAGGAATGGGACAGCTGCGACTCGTCGTTCACTCTAGAATCTGTGCAGTAATACTGAGCCGTCAAAAATGAACTCGGTCTAATCTTTGTAAGCACTTCTGTGCTGCTGGGGTAGGAGTGATACGAAGCAATCAGTGAAGGATTGTCTGCCGCAGTAGTGGCCATGGTGTACAATGCACAGTATTTCGCATTCTTTGTAGCTCGTGAGCCGCCTGCGTACTCACTGTCACCTCCGTTGTACCCGTGTCTATTTCTTATCTCTTTATCGATTACAGTGCAGTCGTTCGGCTGCTCAGCCCTGATCTAGGTCGGCCGAGTTGATGATCACAGATCTGCCTGTGTCACCAGTCAGCTCAGCCTGATGCACTACTGACAGGGAAGATTAACACTGCCTCTTTCCATGCTGGAAGGCTGATGGCAGGAGGCCAAAAGGCCTCAAACTTTGTCGATGCCAAGCAAACCGCTTCCATCATCTGTGTGTGAGTGCATGGGTGCTTGTGTGTGCGCTTGTGCTAAATCCCATTTGACGGCTTCACGAGTCTCTTGGCATTCAGTTCTCAACCCATCTACTGTCCCCTGTCTAGTTCTTGTGAAGGCCTCCTGCTTTGACCCCCCCTCCTTCCCTCCGTTTGTTGGTTCGTCGATGGTTGCGTGGGCAGCCGGCAAGCAGGCTAGCGGTTTGCCTTGCAGGAGCATTGGTCACAAGACCTCTTGTGGCAGCAGCCCCGGTGGCGGCAGCAGTGGCTGGCCAGGCTGCTCTCTTCTTGCCGCCGATGCCTTGCGGCTGTGGCCCATTTGCTGCATTTGCATTCGTTCACCTGGTGCCTGGCGGCTCTTGCCGTAGCGTCGAGATTGGCGAGTCGGTGCGCGGCGAGGACGTGTATATCGTGCAGAGCGGCTGCGGGGAGGTGAACGACGCTCTCATGGAGCTGCTCATCACCATACACGCATGCAAGATCGCCTCCGCTAGCCGCGTGACGGCCATCATTCCGTGCTTCCCCTATGCCCGCCAGGACAAGAAGGACAAGGCGAGTGGCGGCACAAGCAGCGCTTCTCTCCCTCTCTCTTCTTTGTGAGCAGATCGTTGAGCAGCTGTCGTCTTGCATTCGATTTCATCGCCTCACCCGACTGCTGCACAGACAGACAGCAAGTGGTGTGGGGTTAGGGAGGAGCATGTTGCATTTACCCCTCGATGTGACCCTCTCTTACGATGCCCCAGTTTGCTGACTGTGTGTACATGCAGTCACTTTAACGAAAGAAGACGCTTAGTTTGGAAGCAGTGAACAGGAAGCCACTCGTAATTAACGGCTGGCACCCGTCCGACCAGCCTTGCCGCCCCCACAGCCCCTTGGCATGCATGCAGCCCCTTCCTCTTCTCCACACTTGCGGCACAGACCCTCTGCCTCCTTCACCTCTGTGGCATGACACTCATGTCCTCCTGTATTGCACTGCGTCATATCTGTGGATTGCAATTCGCCATGTGTGCTTTGGGGTGCGCTTGCTCTCGTGTGCAGTAGCAGTGAATTCAGCTGCTGGAGCGGCTGCTGTATTTACACGCTTGATTTACTGGAGAGCCTATAGCTGCTGCTTCTACCCTGTGCTTTGCAGAGCCGCGCACCCATAACGGCCAAGCTGGTGGCCAACATGCTGTCAGTAGCCGGCGCCGATCACATTATAACCATGGACCTGCATGCCTCTCAGATTCAGGTAAGTCGCACTATGGGCCGTCAGCCGTGAGGCCGAGCGTTCAAGCACGGTCGCTTGTTTTTGTTAGTGAGCAGTGAGCAAATGTGTGTAATCTGTGTAATGTATGTAATAATAATAATAATAATAAATAAAATTATATAAATGAAATAATAATAAAATAAGTAATATGAAATAATGAATAAAATAATATAATATAAACCATAACAATGTATGTAATGTGTGTAATCTTTTGAGGGCACGCAAACGCTTCTGTGTCCATTGATGGCTGCATGCTGCTCGTCCTGCAACGGCAAAGCTTAATCTATAATAGGGGGGGCCCACTAGTAAATTCTTAAAGTCCGTGTTCAATAGCTTTGGTTGCTTGGGTTGGCTCGCATAGACGAATTGCATTCCTCTCAGGTAGCAAAAGGCTTCCATGTTTAGTAAAACTCTGGCGCTTGCTATATGGAGTATACAGACCGTCAATATAGGAGACTTTTTTATAGTACACTCACAGCCTAAGCGACTTTCCGTACTCATTTGGTAGCCAACAGACTTCATCTCACGCAAGAAAGAGAAAGTAGGAAGCACAGCAGAGTCAGGAGAGCAGTTGAGGTAGTAAGTAGCAGAGAAATAGCAACTCAAGACCACTGAAAAGGATGTGACACAGTCGGCAGCAAGAGAGTAGTTGTCGTTGTGTAAGAATCGTGGAAGTGAGTTCCACAGTCTAGGACCTGCAGATCAAAAGCTTTTGTCGCCAACGGTCTTTAAGCTGACGAAAGTGGCAGCTAATTTATTGTCCATACAGGACCCGTGGGTACGAGGAGGCTGAAACTTGCGCAGCAGTTCAGTTAAGTATGGAGAAGCCAAGCCGTGGCAGGCCTTGTGGGTCAGCGTAAGAACTTTGCTCTGTATCCGTTGATCAATATAATAATGCACTTGATAAAGCGCCCTCAGAGAACTCAATCTCTCTCTAGGCGCTTTGCATTTGCTGCAAAGGGAAGTGCAATTGAATGGGAGTAAAATCATGCTTGATAAACAAACAAAATGAATAACATGGTTAGAGTTGACATGCACAGGGTCAGCATGCAAATGTGGTTAGTGACAGCATGCACAGTGTCAGCACGCATAAGCACATCAAGGACGAATCACAGGGACCCACTAAATGCTGTCCTAAATAGCTGTGTTTTTAAGTTCCTTTTAAATGTGGTCAGGTCAGGGGATGTTCTGACGCAGGTCCGGAGGGAGTTCCAGGCTTTGGGAGCATACGAACTAAATGCACGGTCTTCAAAGGATTTGAGGTTTGTACGAGGTATTTGTAGATTGTTGGATTCCGAAAAGCGGGTGGTACGATGCTTGGCCTGATGGGGTAGTATATCTGAGAGATAGGTTGGAGCCAAAGAATGAAGTGACCTAAAAGTGAGCAACAAAACCTTGAAGTCAATGTGTTGCTTGATTGGTAGCCAGTGCAGGTCGGCGAGAAGTGGTGTGATGTGGCAACTGCGACGCTCACGGCAGACAAGCCTAGCTGCAGAGTTTTGCACCAGCTGCAATCGCCTGATCGCACATGCTGGTAGGCCAGTAAGCAGTGAGTTAAGAAGTCGAGACAGGATGTCACAAATGCATGGACCAACTTGGACGTGATATCCTTATCTAAACAAGCCCGAATTTTAGCAATGTTATGAAGCTGAAAATAGGCAGATTTGACTGTGGAGCTGATACGATCGTCTAAAGAGAGGTCACTTTGGAACATGACACCTAGATTTTGAGCTGATTCAACTAGAGATATGTTGGCAGAGCCAATTTTGAGCGTCAACCTTTCCAATTTCTGAATCACACTTGGTTTGCCCATAACTATTAAGTAATTTTTATCATTAAGTTTTAGAAAATTTGCTGCCATCCATGTGCGGATGTCATCAATACATGCAGCAAGTGAGTTGAGAGAATTCGAGGTGCTCGAAGGCTGGGAGGTATCAAAGCAAAGGTACAACTGAGTGTCATCTGCATAGAAGTGAAAGCTTAGATTGTGCTAGGCAATCACATCAGCAAGAGGGAGAGTATAAACCGTGAAACGAACAGGACCTAGCACGGAGCCCTGAGGTAGTCCATATTTCAGATGTACCTCGGGTTATCTTTGTCCATTCACGTCAGCACTCTAGAGTCTCCCACTGAGATAGGACCTGAACCATTACAGAGCAGTGCCAGTGATGCCTAGGCGAGACGAGAGGCGCTCTAGAAGAACTTTGTGATCGATAGTATCAAAAGCTGCCGAAAGATCAAGCAAAACAAGCAGAGACACTCTACCCATGTCTGCATTCCTTAGTAGGTCGTTGTATACCCTAAGCAATGCTGATTGTGTTGAGTGATTAGCTCTAAAGCCAGACTGGAACTTACTTGCAAGGTTTGAAGTTTCAATACAAGAGTTCAGCTGGTCTGCCACGACCCATTCCAGTGTCTTTGATAGGAATGGTAGAAGTGAGACTGGGCGGTAGTTGCTCAAGTTCTCTTGGTTCAGTGTCGCTTTCTTGAAAAGTGGCCTGACTACAGCATTTTTGAAAGGTGCTGGGACATGACCTGAGGCTGATGACATACTAATGATGTTAGTTATGCATGGCAGCAGCAGATCAATGCAACGTAGGAGCAGGACAGTGGGAATAGGATCCAGAGGACTTGTTGTCTTCTTTGATTGAGATACGAACTTCAGGACTAGATTACTAGTGACCTGCTTAAATGTAGACATTTAGGTGCAGCCAGGAATCGGGGAACAGCATTCTAGTGGGAATGTTGTCATCGCAGGGATGGATTCCCTGATCTTGTCTATCTTCTGCACAAAGAATCGAGAGAAGCGATCGACTAGATCATCACAAGGATCATCAGGTAAGGAGCTAATCTGGGAGCGGTTGAGGAGATGGTTTATTGTCGGCATCAGCATTTTTGGATTGTGCATGTGTGATTCAACAATGTTTCTATAGAAGCTAGACTTGGCCTTTGCTAGGATCGATTGGTACGACCTACAGTAGTATTCATGCCTGTCGATGGACAGTCAGTCCAGATCTTTTGTAGGCTTTTTCAAGCTTTCGCTTAGTAGACCTGGCTAGTTTTATGTCTGTGGTAAACCATAGGCCGTCTGTGCGGGGGGGGGGGGGGCCCCTGCACAGTATGCTTTGTCAGAGGTGCAAACTCGTCGAGCGTGTCAGCTAGTGTCGTGTTGTAGCTATTTACCAACGATGACAGATCGGAGGGAGGACTGAGCAGCTGCGACAGAGGTGAAGTGAAGTGAAGGCAGAGGTGAAGCAGATTTTCTCGCACGGACAGCATCGATGTCAAGGGTCTTGAGGTTTTTCGATTCACAGGTTATTTTAGAGGAGGAGGTGGGCACACACTGTAGATTGACTTTTCACTGTAGATCAACCGGCAGCCATCCGAGCTCTTTGAGCAAAGTAGACACATGGTGAAACCTCTTGGATTGGCAAACTAGCCTTGCAGCCACATTCACAGCCAGCTGCAGTGGCCTAGTGACTTTTTTCGGCTGCCCGGCCAAAAGGGAATTACAATAATCTAGCTGAGAAAAACTAAGGAGCTAGTTGAATCTTTTGCAAAACTTGGCTTAGCCGACCGATATATTTAACGGTGAATAGAAGGAATGTGGGAAGGCCTGTGAAGTTATCTTCTCATGCAAGGGATTTATACCCCAGATTTAATAATCATTCAAATAACGAGATCCGATGGAACGGTCGCCACGCAACCGTGCCAATATCAGCTATCCTTTTATATAACAATGGGTGTGTGATTTCCACTGCCTGAGTCCTTGGAGAGTCAATCAAGGTCTTCTTGCCTGTGGGCCTTTGCCTAGGGGTAATATGCTTGCTCTTCAAGACCCGGTCTTTTATTGCTCAATGCAGGTCGAGTCCTGCAGTGGGCGATACTTCATTGATCACTGCAAGTGGTGGGATAGCAGTTAAGGCTCTTCTGCTGCTATATACACGAGGCTGTTAAATAAGCTAATCTTTATGGCTGAATATTCAAACATGGCTATCTAGAAAAGTCAATAGATTCAATCCTATGCACTATATAACGGTGCCAAACCTGTCATTAGATGTAGGACACTTAGCTTAACACTCGACCAACCTCGTAAGATATTTCAAAAAAGCTGATTTCACAACCTCTCATATATATCGGCAGAAGAGCATTAGCGGCTGTCGCCATCGCCTGCAGCGAGCAATCAAGGATCGCCCACTGCAGGACTCGAACTCACGACCTGGGTCGTAAAGTTCACGGGTCATGATGTTAATCTATTCCTGGGTCGAGACCCAGGAAGCAAAATTATGACGTATAATAATTAAGCATGATTGTAGAACATAAAGTTCAGTGATGCTTGAGGTCGTATAGTAATGCTTAGCCAACCGAAATCAGAAATGATCAAATTGAGTGTTCCACGAGCAGAGCTGAGTTTGAATTTCAAAATTTACTCTGATCCCTATAGTGGTGGCCGAGTTATAGAATTTACAAGGCACAAACTTCACTGTAAAGTGACTTTTGTGAAAGTCATTAGCATGTGCCTTACTTAATAAGCTACCAACACGCACCCTGTGGTTTAGCCCAGTGGTTAAGGTGCTCGCCTCTAACGGCCGAGGCCAGGGTGAGTGAATTTGATGACCAAGGTCGTGGACTCGTGCTTCGAGGCATATGTGAGCGTGAACAGAGATTATGGTCTCTTGAGGCGCTATACACAGAAGTTATGTGCTTATATCGTTTTCACTGTGTTTACCTAGACATTTAGGTCAATGTTCAGCAAATTGGAGTACAGGTCACAAATGAGGATGAGATCGATAAAACAAATTTAATTTACATGTTTGTCTTGTTTACTTCGGGTTAGACATGGTTCGCTTAATAGTTTTTAATGCTTTTCTTTTCTTCGGAAATCATCAAAGCATCGGATTGCATATCGAGTGTGTTTGTCCTTTAAAATGCACCCTAAGCAAAACCTATTTTTTTCAAATTTGTTACCAGTTTTCTGATTATTCCAAGGTCGCGGGCTTGAGCCCCCATCATATGTGAAGCACCTGAATAGAGATTAGGTTCTCTTAGGGAGCTACACAGATGAATTATGTATTTTTTAAATTTTAATGTGACAAAATGTATAGTGTCATCCTGCCTATTGCCCATCATATGTACACCGAAAGCTGCTTAGGCTTTGAATGTGCTATAGACAATTCTTCTGCTCAACAACCACCTAGTCTTTGTGGCTTTGTGGAGTTACAGACAGTTACAGTTACAGAGATTCTTTACATTTTGTGCCAATGTACATGTATGCTAACGGTGATTAACGCCGATGGAAGTAGCTAGAGTAGATCAATTCTAGAGTGGACCAGCTAGAGTACATCAATTTAATGGCGTCAGAGTACACGTTCCTTGCAAATAAGGCATTTTCTGGATATGTCCCTTGAAACAGCTAAATTCCTTTAAAAGTGGGGATCAAAGCCCGTTTTATATAATACTTATAGTATATTAGGTCTTTTGTATATTGCCCTAAGAGAACCGGATCTCTATCCAGGCACTTGGCATCTCTTTGTAAGGAAGGCAATGACTAAGAATTGATGACAAACAAGGTGTCAAGCTTACAAGTACCGTAATTATTAGATAAGCATGCAAAAGCATGCACAAAAACACTTTTGGCCTCCTAATCGTGAGAGCCCTTGCTAGTAACATGCTCTGAATCATGCACCGGTAAGCACTCAAGCCACAGGAAAAAAGATGCGTTCAATTAGGTGTTATTCACAAGTGAGTTGCTCTTGCCCTTAGTCACAACAATCATTTTTACAGCATGTAAGCACACTAAGAAAAGTGCACCCGGACAGAATAAAGGCTGTGAGGCACAGGTTGTTTTTTTTGGCTTAATTTTGAACGTCATCAAATCAGGAGATGACACACTGTCAGTCAGTAGAGTTCCAGGCATTGGGAGCATAGTAACTAAAGGCAACGTCACCAAGATATTTTACATTGGGGCAAAACGAATCGATCAAAAGCTTGGGTTTTGTGATGTAAACATAGCTCTCATGTTGACGTTGTGATGATCATTAACAGTCAATATCACGTTTTTCCTGGTTTAAACAAAGTGGCTTTTTGGGAGAAAATCAACATAAATCACACCAAGCTCTGTAGAAATATGCCAATGTATTAAAAGATGTGAGACTCTTAGTTCTAAGCACCTCCCATATAAAGCAAATAGTAAACATTTCTTTGACATGTCAACGTTGCGTGCATCTGCAAATATCACTTTTTAAGGACTTTAATGGCATGTCCTGCTATACATACGACACTGACAATCATGCTAACCCAAACAGTAGCAGAGCAGCTAAACTCGTGGGTTCCAGTCACGTTTTAAAACTAATCACCCCATAGAGTCTGAGCTGTTGCGACTGCATAGCTGCCGTATTAGTAATGCTGATTTAGGTTTAGTTTATCTGCTCGTAACGCTGGATCTGTTGGCAGCATTCGATACCATTTATCACCAAGTGTTCCTCGTGCTCCTGTCGTCTCGCCTTGGCCACCCTGGCACCGCACTGCATTGGTTTAGGTCTGAAATCAGCCTGCGTTTTCAGATTGTTGATGTCAACAGTCATAGGTAGGAGAGGGAAGCCTTTACATTGTGGGATATCTTATTGATCTGTGCTTGGTCCGCGTAAGTGCACCTACTTTCAACTGTTCACCATTACTCTCTTGCCCTTTTTACTCTCTTGCCACGTTGCCTGCTGGGTCTGCGAGCTCCTCCTCTTCTACCCCCCCTCCCCCCAATGTGAAGCAGAGTCGTCTGCTACCGATGCCAAACGATCCCGTGGGCCGAGATGCGTCCGTCCATAGTTGTCGCACGTGCAGGCAGCAGTGTCTGTCTTACGATCGCTGTCCTCAGTGGCAGGCGTGGCGGCATCTCCTGCCACCTACCACACACCCCCTCCAGCGGCCGCAATGGCCGATCAAGCAACTTTTCCATAGCCAGTCGTGCAGCCGGAACTGACCCCCCTGGCTCTGGTTGAGGTTGCTGGCATAAGAAGCTGGGTGCTGAACGGCCAGGTTAGGTGGCGTCCATCGCACTAGCTATCATCTAGCTATCAGGAAAAGCAGGACCGAGGGCGTGGTGTGGGAGTGGCAGAGAGGATCCTTTGGCAAGCAGTCGGTCCCGGTGTAGCTGCTCGTGGCTGTTCAGTGAGTGCATCCAGGGCCTGCCCAGTGCTAGCCTGGCGATCGAGCTTTCAGCTCGTCTTCTCCGATGGTCTGGAGCAGACATCCGGCTACGGTCACTGCATGCAATGACGTTGCATCATTGGAGTCTCAGCCGAAGATGCATCCATCTGCTTCGTCGGTCTGCTTTCCCTTCGTCGCCCCCCCCCCGCCTTCCAGTGAGCTCTTCTTTTGTTCCTGTGCAGCACTGTGTTCGTGCAGACCTCGGCATGATTCGGTGCTTGTTACTGGCTAGAGGTCCTGCCAACCGGTGGCACCAAGTGTCCTAGTGGTTGCCTTTGCTTGCCGGTCGAGGCGTTATGCTTGCTTGCTTTCGTGTGCTCGTCTTATCATGACATGCCCTCCTGCATCTCGCTAGATTCTTGGCTTTTGATTCCCTTGCAGCGAGCTGTATTGCTCCCGAATAGAGATTTAGTTCTCTTAGGGTGCTGTGCAAACGATCAATAATAATAATGATAATAATAATCATCTTCATTACTATAACGTGCACAGCAGCTCATTCGTTTATGAATCGTCCATTCGTTTTCATTGAGTGCCGAGTGAATGTGAAGGAAGTGGCAGATAATAATAATAATAACACACTTGATAAAGCGCCCTCAGAGAACTCAAAGTCTCTTTCTGGACGCTTTACATTTGCTGCCAAGGTAACACGATCGAATGGTTAGTGGTAGAGTGCTTGATAAACAACATGAATATCATGGTTAAGGGTGACATGCACAGGGTCAGCATGCAAGTGTGGTTAGTGGCAGCATGTACAGTGTCAGCATGCGTAAAGCACAAACAGACGAATCACAGGGACCCACTAAATGCTGTTATAAGTAGGTACGTTTTAAATTTCTTTTTAAATGTGGTCAAGTCAGGCGATGTCGTCGTGACATATGTCGAGAGTGAGTTCTAGGCTTTGGGAGTATTTTTGCATGCTTACCCTGTGCATGTCACCCCTAACCACGTTGTTAATGTTGTTTATCAAGCATGATATTACGATTCAATCGCGTTTCCCTTTGCAGCAAATGTAAAGCGCCTAGGAAGAGATTAAGTTCTCTGAGAGCGCCTTATCAAGTGCATTATTATTATTATTATTATTATTATTATTCGAACTAAAGGCAAGGCCTCCAAATGATTCGAGGTGTGTACAAGGTATAGGTAAACATCCCGAAAATAGTGCTTAGCCTGATATTGGATTAGCCGGATAACAAGTTGCATTCTTTGCACTAGTAAAACCAAGCACTTCCGGCAAGACCGGAAGTGCTAGTGGGGCTCTGTGTCTGCCCAGGAGGATGGCTATACTAACCGGTTCCCGATATTTGAACCGGTTTTCCAGGGGTTTTTTGACATACCAGTCGACAATCTGTTTGCGGAGCCTGCAGTTATCAACTGGATGAAGGAGAACATACCAAATTACCAAGAGGCTGTCATGGTGTCTCCAGATGCCGGAGGTGCTAAAAGGTGACTTGGCCACGTCGTACCGTCCGTCCGACAGCTGCGACTGTCGTGGCAGCTTTGCTTGCCCGGGCTCTCCCCATCCATTCTCATCATTCCCATTCTCCGGCGACGAGAAGCAGCCGCTGCTCAACACGTCACATCACGGTGGCCGGCTGACGTTTTGGCTAGCGTAAGCCGTGCCTGCGGCGATCATGCCCTGGCGCTCATCTGTTTCAGGGTGACAGCGATCGCCGACCGGCTGAACGTTGGGTTTGCGCTCATTCACAAGGAGCGCAAGAAGGCGAACGAGGTGGCCAGCATGGTGCTCGTCGGCGACGTGAAAGGTCGCGTGGCAGTGCTCGTGGACGACATGGCTGACACGTGCGGCACCATCTGCCTGGCGTGCGACAAGTAGGCGGACGCAGCAGCCGCCCGGCAAAGCGCACGCCCGTCGACCGGCCGAGTGCTGCTGCCGGCAGGCAGGCAGGCCTTCGTGCAGCTGGTGGCACCTCGTTGTGGTGCTCGAGCATGCCCGTCCTGCCGCCCTGCACACTTCCGGTTCCTCCTCCCCCCCCCTTTCGTCCCGTCTCGTCCCGACCTGCTTGCAGTGCCGTTTGGGATATAGTCTAGCTAGGTTTTTTACTCTGCCAAAATGTATTATGCTAAGGTTTTATTGGGGGAGTTTTTGTTATTCCATACAAAATCATTACCGCCATCGCTTGATGAGCCAGGATGTCGGTGTGGCTGCGGTTACTCATTCAGCCTTGATAATGGCTGCCAGGATTTCTGGTTATCGAATAAAGATGAAGGAGAACAGCACGTCTTAGAATTGATGGCAGCCAAAAGCAAAGAGCTCTTTTGGCACTCTTTGGGGCCAGTTCGATCGGCCACTTTTTCTAGCTGTAAAAGTTTTGCTGCTCGCTCTGCGAGTTGAATGCTTTGCTCTCTCTCTCTGTCTGTCTCTGTCTGTCTCTGTCTGTCTGTCTGTCTGTCTCTCTCTCTCTCTCTCTCTCTCTCTCTCTCTCTCTCTCTCTCTCTCTCTCTCTCTCTCTCTCTCTCTCTCTCTCTCTCTCTCTCTCTCTCTCTCTCTCTCTCTCTCGTTCCGTTCTAGGCAATGGCTGCAGACGACCGATCGCTATCGAGCTCGGCTCTGGGCGTTTCTGCGCTGCGCTTTCGAGGCTGGCTAGCCGGCGCTCTGAGGCAGCAGTTGTGCTCGGTGGCCACCGCTCGCCAGTCCGAGGTCGTGGCACCCGTTGTGCTCATGCCTTGTGCGTGCAGCTCGAGTGTGTGTGGGTTGGGGGAGGAGGCACACACTGCGGAGGCGGCCGCCGTGGGGCTATTGAGCGTGGCCTTGCTATAGAGCAGCTTGGAAGACCAAAGGCATGCGTGCGCCATTGAGCAGCAGCCTGTGCGCCCATTTCTCTAAGGGCGAACCCAGCTTTGCGACCCCCGGTGCCTTCCCGGCCTCGGCCATTTCATGGAAGCTTACACGTGCTGGGAATATTTTATGCCACTAAACCGTTGACGTCCATCCTTTATAGTGTATGTTAGCTGCCTAGAAAGAGATCGTCACAAATTTGTTGTGTTATTTTATTTTGATTTCTTTTTTACTAGGCTGGTGGAAGCCGGTGCATCGAAGGTCTACGCTATCTGCACACACGGCATCCTGTCCGGATCGGCGGTTCAGCGGCTCAACGAGTCCAAGTTCGAAGCCCTCGTCGTCACCAACAGCATACCGCAGGAGATGAACATGAAAGCCTGCCCGAAGCTGCAGGCACGTGCTGCCTCTGCCTCTGCCTCCCGCGTCTGCGTGCTTCTCTCGTCCTTGCTTGGGTCCGAGGCTGCGGCCGCTGCCGGATGCTGGCTGTCAGCGTGAGGGCGCAGCGAAGCGACGAGGCCCAGCCCAAATGGCAGTGCCGCGCTCTTCCGGCTGCAAGTTCGAGGCTCAGTTTTCCGTCATCAGCAGCCTGCACGTCGGCAAACTTGGCAACAGCTGCGTGCTAGCAGGCAGCTCGACGCCGGCTGTCGCCACGTCGCCTGCTTTCCCTCACTTGCTGCCCCTCCCCTCCTCTCAGCCAATGAGCTAGTGGCCACGGAAAGATCGCGGACGGTACATTTTACTCCTGTAGCTAGCGCAGTGAGCTGGCCGCCGGTAGTTCACCTTTCACTGAGACTCACACTGGGAGCTGGATATCTGATGACCTTACGGATGACTGGTTTCACAGCGGTCTTTTCCTTTGGGATCAGTGCATTTCCTTGACTGGGCTAGGAAAATAATAGCGGCCTGGCTCGTTGTTAAATTGCTGTTTTTCAAGCAGGAAGTTTCTGTAATAGGTATCTGCACGGAATCTGGCCCAAGCGCTGTCTCGGTCACCTGCCTTTACTCGCTTGTTCGTACACGGTATTGCTGTGCGTGCATTTCCGCCCGCTCTGCTGCAACTGTGCGTGCGTTTCCAAGCCAGGCTAGTTTGGACCGCCGATCCAGCCGGCTTTCCAAAGTCGACACTCGAAACGAATTTCACTATGGCAGGTGCAGCCTTCCCTGAACGCATCCTGTTGGCAAGCACGCTACTATGACAGTGCGGTATCGATAGCTGCGTTGATTGATGCCTCGGTAGATCACTGAATCACAGAGAGAGAGAGAGAGAGAGAGAGAGAGAGAGAGAGAGAGAGAGAGAGAGAGAGAGAGAGAGAGAGAGAGAGAGAGAGGGGGGGGGGGCTTGTCTCGCTTTGTTCGTTTCACTAAGCTTGCTAGTGAAGGCAAGCTGCCCGAAAAGCCAGCAGCGCCTTCTTTGCATTTCTTTTGCCTCTTCTCTTCTGTCGCCAAGGCCATTGCCACCCGTGCAGTTCGAGGCTCGCAAGAGTTCTAGCTTGGGCAGGCGCGAGCGAACACATCGTGCACAGCCGATGGAGGTCAACTGAAGCCCGGAAGTTGGAGACGTTCTGTGCACATTAATCGTACATGCTCTGTGTGGCTAACCAATTGGCGTGCTGCTTCCTTTTTAGCACACCTAAAACTAGTGTAGAAATAGATTAGGCTCTCTTGAGGTGCTTTATATTCAAGTTTGTTCTTGTTATATTTCCATTGTTAATTATTATTATTATTATATATATATATATATATAATATATATATTATATATATATATTATATATATATATACCCGACCACTGACTCGTCCCAGCTGTACTGCAACCCAGTTATCGCTCTGTGAAGTACTCGGCAGTCATCCTCTCAAGAGCGCAGCTTCGAAGTACCCATTACATTGGCCGGCGAGCCCTCTGACCCTCTGGCCTCTGCCCCATGGCTGGCTTACCTGGCTGCCTTCGGCTTGGCTTCGCCTGCCTGCCTTCGGGCTCCTGATGATGGCGTCTGTGCCGCTGGTGACTGAGGTCGAGCCGTGACTGACGGTGAGCGTGTGCAGCCATTCGTGCACTGTCCATGCCTTGGACAGCGTGGGCGACACGCAGGCAGTCGCTGTACGGCTGCTCAACGTCGCTCGTGGTCGGAAGTGCTCGTGCATCGTGCACAGCCTCCGCCGGCCGCTCGAGCTCGTCTTGCAGCCACCGCTGCCAGTTATTGTGCCTTAAATCGTGCCCAGCTTCGTTGCTGCCGAGCGAGAGAATGAACTTGCTGCCTGCGTTGGCCCTACGCACCGACCAGGCAGCACTTGTAGTGCTTGGCTGGCAAAATTGCTGGCTTGCAGCCGGTTCAGACGGCGATTCTGGCTACGTCCGGATCGATCGCGATTTGCACGCTGCTCCCTGCTGCCTTTTTTGACGGGTGAGGTCTACCACTTTGCAAAACTGAGCCAAGGGACGCCATGCCTCGGGAGGGCGCTGCCACAACGTGCAAAGTGGGTGAGCACCGGTCGCCTCGCCTGTCCGAACTTCTGCCGAACTCCTCTTTTTTCCTTAAGCCTTAAGTGTGCGCTGCTGCTGCTGCCGTGGCATCGGCGCTGGCCTCTGCGCGTGCGGCGTGCTCACCGAAGACGGAGCGGTCTGCCTAGCGCATCTGTGCGGCGCACTTGCAGTGCATCGACATATCGAACATCCTCGCCGAGGCCGTGAGGCGCACGCACAACGGAGAGTCCGTGTCGTACCTCTTCAGCAACGTGCCTCTGGAATGAGACTGGTGCGACCGGCTGCTGCTAGTCTGCTACCAGGTACGTAGGCCATCTCGGTCGAAAGACCTCTTCGGCACAGTCCGCCAGGCTAGCAGAGCCTGCTAGCTCATTCGCACAGCTAGACTCAAAAGAATGCCCGCGCGCGCCGACTCGCACTCGACGCACCCTCGACGCACGTGCGCGAGCAGTCGCTCGTGCACGCATCGCACTAGCGGGAACGGAGATAGGACGCTCGTGTGCAGACGCACATGCGCGAGGGCGCACGCTTTGCCGTGACTTCCTGAGTGTGCGCGTCCACGTTTGCTGCTGAGCTGTGAGCTGCACGTCTATCGTGGCACGAGACACGGATCGACTAGTGACGTCACATGTGCATGCACGTGTTCGTACGTGCATTTGTGTGTGAACGGAAGATTCTATGCGTGCACCTTTTTGCCAGGGCTGCGACGTTTTGCGCCATTCTTTCGTGCACGTGAGACGGGGCGTCGGCCTGTCGTGCCCTGGGTGTCTCCTTTAGCACGCGGCGCTCTCATGGAAACTGTCGGAGTTCGCTGGTCGATCGATCACCGGCCAAACTCTGTAAATCGATGGCCTGCAGGTCATTTTTCATTTGCTCGATTCGCGTGAGGCCGGATACGCCGGAGCAGCATCAGGTCCCCCCCTCTACAGCTGCCTGACGTTCGCCAGCAGCAGAATGCTCAGCCCTCTGCTCTCCACTCTTTCTTAGTGCTTTGCTCTCCGCTTGGGGAATATGGCTGTATATATCCTATAATATATATCCTATAATATCCTGTCCGTCGGGCTTACATTCGGCGTCCCTGCCTCCAGCTCGCAGTGCGGGGCGCAGGCATCGCTTTGGCAGCACACGTAGCTCGAACCGCGTGTGCAGCAATGCCTCCTCGTGTGATCGCCCAGATGACGGCAGACGATTCTATCATCTTTTTTTCAGTAAGGCATTATTAACGCACAACGTCAGATGTCTCGCTCGTGACATCATCAGCCTTCTTGTTGGATGTACGTAGGTAGGTGCCTGCCTGAGCCCACATGCTACAGCTATGTGCAACTAGCTAAGAACGCACTGGCCCAACGTTTGAACCACGTGAGCCGTCAGCAGTCACGACCGTGGGAAAGGGGGGGGGCTGATACCATGGTGTGCTCATGTTGAAACACACGCCTGTTGACAGATTGATGTGATTAAAAAATCTTTTACAGCAGCTGCCATTTTGTTCTTTGAGTAAACGTTTCTAAGATTTGTGCATGAGTGCCTGCCAAATGTGCCGTGGCTCGGCACTGGGCGGACGGCATTAGCTGCGGATAATTATGCCCACTGCCTCGTTCGGACGACTCGCAGTCAGGCTGCCCCCAACCAAGATGAGTAAAATAAATAACGCTTGGTACATGCGTGTGTGTAACGATAGCCAACATGAATCCACTGCTGGCTGAGCTAGAGAACTCATATTAGTCCTTCGGCCGTAGCTGAACTTGTCAAAGCTGAACTTGCACGATGCAGTTGCATAAACGTTACATCACACGACGGCAGTTAGGTCCAGGAGGCAACGACAGACTAAGCGGCCAAGGAGGCAGCAAAGGGCAGCGTGGCCTGCTTGAATTGCATACGCCTGGCGAATTCTGCGGTGCAACAGCCTGCTGGGAGTATCCCCTCGGAGGGAAGGAGGACGTTTAAAAAGGTTAGGTGATGTAACAGCCTCATCTGTATAGCGGCAGGAGAGCCTTGGCGGCGGTCGTCACCACTTGCAGCCAACAGGCACTATAGGATTGCCCCCCCCCCACTGCAGGACTCGAACCCACGTGACCTGAACGGTGGGCTCGACGGTCGGTGCTATGGTGGATGCTGGAACAGCTGTAAGTCGGTTCGTGGGTACTTAAAAGGGATTGCTGATAATGGACGGTGGACACATGAGTGAAGGCTGGTCTCATTAAGGCATTAAGACTCATTAAAGCATGCCTGTTAAGGCCTCGGTAAGGTACTATCAGCAGTGCCTTGCTGTGAACAATTAAGGATAGCTGGCTGACGGACAAAGGACCTGCTGGAACCACCATTGTGGGTCGTTAAGTGTGAGCGCCTTGCCCTACGGACCTACGGCTAGCCTTTCAAGTCGGGGAAACTTTAGGGTAGGACTAAATAAATTTCCGGAAAATTTGTTTGCAAGCCGTGGAGGTGAGCATGTTAATGATGGCAGCTAATAATGGGTGTGGCTAAGTGGTGCTGTCTTGTCAATGATTAAATAATCGATCAGAGCTGTTTTGTCGATGTCTGACGTGAAAAGTGGTGTGAATGTAGCTGAACGGATAGTCGGTTTACTTTGCACAACATTACAGCACACTTATATGGGGTATATAGTCAAGAATAAATCGATACTCACTCTCACTTCAATTGTGTTATTACTAATCAGTGATGGCCTGCTATTACAAAGATTGGCTGCTGGATAATCACTGATGATAAACCAGAGGCGGAAATAGAACAGTTCATATTGTTCATATGAGCAGTTTCAGTTGTGTAAATATTTTCATGGGAACACCATACAGACTATAGGTAGATGGGAGTTTATAACTTCCTACATGGCTTGCATATATGGAAATAATATAAAGGGTTAGTTAGTTTTAATGGGGAATAATATAAAGGGTTATAATATATGAGGTGAACAGAAACAAGTTCGCATGGGTATGTCAGAGCAAGAGAATCAAGGGACCTAGCAGTATCAAACAGGACCTTGAAGTCGGTATGCGTCAGTGCTTCACTGGGACCCAGTGCAGGTCGGTGAAAGGTGACATACTGTGGCAATCGTACGTGACAAAGAGGTTAAGATGCTCACTACGGTATTCAATTGTAAGCATCTTTTTTGTAAGCTTTTTTTTTAATCTTTTTTTTGTAAGCATCTTCTTGCAGTTGTGCCGACCGACGATCTCTGACACTGAATGCGTACATATTGGTCACTCACTCACCAATGACGAGGACACGCTGCTGCTTGGCAGGGAACACGACGCTGATGGCGACTAGAGCATGAACGGCAGCTAGACATCTGACCCAAGGAGCTCTAGCTAGCGTTCAATGCACTATGCTTTCTGCTGTCTGTCCCGACTGTAATCGGTTAACCAATTAAAAGAAATAGATAACTAGGACAGTGCCCCAGGTCCCATAAGGAAGCTTCACTTGGCCCGTACTAGCTTGCTGCAGCAAGGGGCCGGGGATGCCAGGTTTTGTACTTGCGAGGAACTACTCGTAGCCTGCCCGCAGCTTCCTGTACTTGCAGCCCGCAGAATTCTAGTCTCGCTCAGCTCTCTGCTCCTCGATCGTACCTTATATCGGTGGAGCTCTGGCAAAGCGTTTCAAGCAGCTGACACAGTCTGTGGTCACCGACTGGTGCACGTGTTATGGTAGGGACTCACTATAGTATGACATGATGCTATACAAATGTATTATTGCAGTTTATATTATTATGACGTGACGGTTGAGCAGCAACGGAGTGGCTCGGTGTCGTATAGCAACTAAACCTGGGGCTACACTCAGTTACCCATTCGGATTGGGCCAAGTCGGTCCTTAAATGCAGAAGCTTTCAGCTCTGTGCTGAGAGCAGCAGGGCCAAGTCTTTCGAGTGCTTAACTGGCAAAGCATGGGCTGGCTGGGTTTCACGCGGGAGCGTCTTCCTCTCTGTTCGAGGTTCACTTGTTTTTTGCTCTTAGTCGGCATTTTTAAGCTGCTGCTTCGATGAGTTCTCGGGGTAATGAGACCCGCTTAGATGTAAAAGAATCCAGTTGCGATAAAGCTGGCTGCGACCGGGGCTACTACTTTGTCGCCTGTGATGGATATTTATGCAATAAATAAATTTAGCGACAGTAAATACTTATTGTCGTCGGCTTCATCTGCTGCTACTTACTGGCATCGTGTGAATCATTCTGTCAGGCTCAGGTATTTATTCTCAACCTATTGGCTTCGTGGTGACATTTTACGCCTGGGGCTAGATCGATTGGCGAGGGATAAAATACACGACAGTGGTCTTTGCAAAAGTCTCCTTCATCAACAGAGCGACTTAATTGAATATTACTGTTTTTATTTCCACAAACAACCCGTTGAGGTGCCTGAACAATCAATCAATTTGTGCTGTTTACGTGGTTGGTACGTGATGTTTTTGTTTCACCTCATTCATACACATATATAGAGCACGATTTGGCACATCAAAAGAAAGCGATGGCAGAGTCTGAGTTGTCTACGAAGTAGAGCTAAGCGCTGGCAAGAAGGCGTCTATCCTGTCCCTACGCTTGCACCAGGACTATACGAATATCTCTTGCTATACGAGTCGACCGGCTTGGCGACGCCGATAGTGCTGACCCATCGGCAACGAATAGCCGCCCTGGCAAATTCAAATTGTCTTGTTGCTCCCGGTCAGTCCAGCTCCAGCCGCAGACGGTTGTTCGCTCGTTGCTCCGGCAGCATGCTTTACCATTCGTCGTTGCTCCAGCAGCATGCTTTATCATTCTTCGTTGGATTAGAATATACATTCTGTTGGGTATTCACCTGACGCAGATGGCAGCTTCGATCCGGGGCACTCTACAGTTGAAAAGGAACGTAAACAACAGCGGAAGGCCTGCCTCGCCGGATTGTATATTCTTATTGTCATCCAGGCACATTCGATGGCGAATACATAAGAGTTGTTCGGCTGACAGTTGTAGCC
The DNA here is from genome assembly GCA_009760855.2 of Cristatella mucedo. NCBI lineage: Eukaryota > Metazoa > Bryozoa > Phylactolaemata > Cristatellidae > Cristatella > Cristatella mucedo. Next base: position 3,004,020 of record WPIO01000050.1, on the reverse strand, counting down.
GTAACGGCTGAAAGAGCCTAAGGTTATAAAAACTATATGCATATCGTCCGTGGCACCAGTAACAGACATGCAATTTTCAAATCGGTAAGTACGGGTGGTAATATTTGCATTTCGCAGTCCGCCCCATGGCGGTTTTTCCTCAAGCTGGTCCCTAAAAAAAAGTTGCACAACAGGCAAGACTCATCGCGTAAAAGCTCGACCACTATTGGGATGTGCCCGTAAGGTCTTAGGGTCTAAAATTCGTCAAGTAAGTCAAGAAACTCTGTGAAGTTGCCCATCCATGCATGCGCGAAGTGATGGTCACATCGGTGGTCACGTGGGGTAGGTAGTGGATAGCTTGCCCGAGTCTAGTTTCACACATGCTTGTAGCTAGTAGCATTTAATGCGGTGATGCACAATCCAGAGTGCATCTTACTCTTCTCGCAGAACTGTCCGTGAAATCCTGTTGCTGTGCAGTCGCAGGAAAATGCTTGTTCGCCGTCCTTGGCCGTTTGCAGGCATTGTCCACGTACGCAAGGTGAAGGGCTGCACAGGTCTTTGTATCCTAGGACGAAAGGTGGGAGGTGTGTGAGCGAGTGAGCTACGAAAGCAGGTTGGGCTTGTCGGTGGTGTAAGCTCGATGGCTGACAATAACGAGTAATGCAAAAGAAAAAATGTAGAATTGGCAACAAATGATTAAAAAATGACATATATGAAATAAAAAGCTCAACATTGCCCGAGAGTAAGCAGTCGTCATATCCGGTCGTCGACCCTCCTTCAAGCCGACTGGTCTCAAGGCTTCCCTGAGTGGCGGAGCCAGAAGTAGCAGCCCTAGGCAACTCGACGAAACTGATGTTGCCGTCGTGCCAGTATCAATGAATGGTAGTCACCGGCTACTGTCTGTGAAGATCGCTGTCTGTGAAGATCGCTCTATGCTCGCCTACTTTAGTGATGGCTCGCTGGCTGGCTGGCTCGCGAGCTGTTAGTTGTCTTACCATTAAGCACGGCCTCGCACGCTACGGAGTCCGGATAAGTGCTTCGACATGACCTAGATCTCCCGCAGACACATTTCCTGTTGACGATGCGACATCCAGAGCATTCATCGCCTTGGGCAGCAATCTCAGTCAACAAAAGGCAAGCTGAAGCAAAACGCCGGTAAATATATTAAGGTCACTTCCACAAAACGAACGCCGCAAGAACTGCAGCCCCAAAGAGTTTCGATGCTAAACAAAGTGAATTGGCACTTCGACACCGCCGGCCATCGTTTTGGCCCCGACGTATCGATTTGGGCGATTCGAGCAACCGAGGTTACCGTCAAAGGCGTCTCATGCTGGCCCATCTGGCCAACTACTTGGACGCGTGGCGGCTGGTGATGCAATTAGCAGTTTATTATCAAAATTTAATACGCGTTTAGTAACTAGCGAACGCAAGCAGTACTCTTAATGCTTGGATTACTAAATTGAACGCATGGATGTCTGAACCGGCTGGATGGTATGTGCAGTGTGTCTGCGACGGCATTTCCCCTGTGTTGAAGCATCCCTCTATTAAAGCTCCTGGGCCGGCGTAAGTAAAGCAAATGCAATGCACCAGCAGGGTCTTCTGCAACTAGCAGTTGCAGCGCCGGCAGCTTAGCCGGCAGCCTGCTGACGATCTTCTGACACCAGGTGATCTATACTTTTGGTTGTACGAACCTTCTGTTCGGATGCACCGAAAGTCTGGAGCTCGCTTTCGGCTTCTGCTACCGTCTGAACTGACGTAGCATTTATTGGAGCATCCGCTTTAGACATTTCTATTCCGCCCACCTTTCTCAGCCTGCCAGGGAACTTTTCTGCTTAGTTCTTGTGCTTGCGTGCTGACGTGTGCATGATTCAGTGCCACACTACTAGCCAGAGCTCCTACTAGCTGGTGTCCCTACGCGTCTTCGGGTGAGCTTTTTCGTGTTTGCCTAAGCCCGTTACCCTAATGCCAGCCCTAACTAATTAATTAATCCTTGGTGCTGATTCTCTTGCCCTTGGTTGTAAAGCACCTGCATATAGACTCAGTTCTCTTATGGTGCTTTATAAGTGACTTCCTATTGATAATATTTAAAAAAATTATCTATACCTCCCAACTTGATTGTATGACGTTAGATGCCCTGCCGTCTAAGCGGTGTCTGGGCCCGGAGTCCGAGCCACGCCCCTACCGGGAACTTCCGAAAATGCAAGGCGTTAGGGCATATACATGCATGCGAAAAGGCTGAGCCTATAGACTTTCGCTCAGTAGAAAGATAACGCGCCTCGATGCTTGCAACAAAAACCTATTGGGTATGTAGCGCTGTCTGAGTAGGCGAGCATTCATTCAGATGCAAGAGCTGGGTGTAAACAAGAGTCGGTGACCTTGCTGGTTTTCGAAGCATGCTTGGCAACCTTCTGGGGCGCTGGATTTATTTGGCTTTGCATGCCTGACTGGAAGGTTAATCAATATCGACAAACGGTGCTTAATATTAGTGCACTGTGGCCTATGTGGCATCGCCGCCTAAACTCAGCTTCCTCATTTTTTCTAGCTACAACCATTGTCGTATCACAAGCCGAGAAAAATAATGAGTTCTTCGAGGGCGCTATGACGAATCCGCGAGATGATTGTATACTCCATAAGGCCACCGAATCGATGTTGCCCTGCACAGTTTGTTGTAGGTGAATGGTAATAATTTTGCATTCATATAGCGTCTTCAGACTGATCCATGTTCGAAATCAGTAGCCAAGACCGCGCGCGTCCGGAAAACGAGATAAAGCGAGAGCCGTTGCAGAACTAAAACAGCTTACGGGTCCCTCAGTGCTCATAATCATTCAGCATCTGCCGCCCTGGATCGACCCGGGGTCAAGATGAACGCCTATGACGACCGAGATCGTGGGCTCGAACCCTGAGCCATATTTAAAGCGCCTGGATAGGGATACAATATATATAATTCATTTGTATAGAGCCCCAACAGAACTTAATCTCCATTCAGGCGCTTCACATATGCCTCGGGGCTCAATCCCAAGACATCAGCCAGATCTTGGTCGGGGCGAGCACCTTAACCGCTGGACCAAACCAGCTCTATTCAATAGGATAAGAGTTGATAATTAATTTTTTACACTAATAAGATTTGTGATGGACCCTAAGAAAGCTTAATATTACCCTAAGCATTTTTCATAGATTCATATTGTCAGCAAACGTAATAATAATAATAATAATGCACTTGATACAGCGCCCTCAGAGAACTCAATCTCTCTCTAGGCACTTTACATTTTCTGCAAAGGAAACACGATCGAATGGTTAGTGGTAGCATGCCCAATAAACAAGAATAACGTGGTTAGGGGAGACTGCACAGGGTCAGCATGTACAGTGTCAGCACGAATAAGCAAACAAAAAGCACAAGCACACAAAAAAACATAAGCACGCACAGGTCGAATCATTAGGACCCACTAAATGCTGTGATAAATAGGTGCGCTCCCCGTTCTTTTTAAATGTGGTCAAGTCAGAAGCTGTCGTGACGGAAGTCGGGAGTGATTCCAGTAAAGGCACGGTCTCCAAAGGGTTTGAGGTTTTATGAAGTATAGGCGAACAGTTAGATTATGAAAAGCTGGTGGTACGATGCTTGGCCTGGTGGGGCAGTAGATCTGATAGGTAGGCTAGAGCCAAAGAATGGATGGATCTAAGCAACTGAAGAACCTAAGCACATAATGGACAATTGACGTGGACGTAGAAAATGCTAGGAGGAGCAAATGAAACTCTTCAATTTGGAAGATGTCTTGACGTCTGTCGGTAGTAAGCTCCTAGCTTTGGTAACAAATAAGTCGAATGCACGGTCTGCAAAGGGTTTAAGCTTGGTTGAGGAAACATCTTAACGATTTGAGTCAGGAGAGTGGGTGATGCGACTATAAGCGCGATTATGATATTATTATTATTAGATTATTATTATAGATTATTAGATTAGGTTATTAGTCCGTATAAGTAGGCAAGAGTGACACAATGGAAAGACCTAAAAGTGAGTGCAAAATCTTAGAAATTGGTACGCTGCTTGAAAGGAAGCCAGTGCAACTCGGTGAAAAGTGGTGTGGCAATATCTGAATAATCAGGATAGAAATGTCTAGTTTTTGGTAGAGTTTTGCATCGACCGTAAGCGTCCCTGTCAGCGTGCAAGCGCGAATTTCGGCTTCGAAGACTTGACAGCGGAGCAGGTCGTCGCGTGATAGGTCACTTTGGAACAGGACAGGACAGATTTCATGCAGCCGCTGTAGGAGCTCAGCTGTGCGAGCCCATTTCTAGGGTCTGGCTTTCAAAGTTCTGGCCAGCGGAATGGTGAGGGCCCGTGACCAGTGGGTTGGTTTTATCATTGTTCAATTTGACAAAGTTAGCAGCCAGGCAAGAGTGCGATCATGTCAGCAGTGCGTACTGCCAAACAGCAATACAGAGCCAGGCAGCGAAATGACCTCGCCAAGCTGGAAGGTACAGGGAGACGTCACAGTCCAGGTGCCGTTGCGTGCCGCTCCCGCTGCCCGGGGCGGCGATGTATCGCTGGTTCCGCTCGTAGCAGGCCACTAGCCAGTGTCTCCCTGCAATCGCGGCCTACTGCAGCGCTAGCAGTTGTGTCCTCTTCGAGACAAGAGTTGGCGTGCAGGCAAGCGCAGGACCGCCGTACGGCAGTTCGACTCTCAAGCGAGGGAGGGAGGAGAGAGAGAGAGAGAGAGAGAGAGAGAGAGAGAGCCACCAAGTAGTCGCGGTCTGCGACCGACCGGTTTTGGCCTTGACTCTTCGCTCGGCCTCCGCTCGGAGAGCCGGGTAATCTAATAGAGCAGCTGGGCGCTGAGCGACTGACCGCGGCGGCGGCTACTCCGCTGTGCGGGGGCGACAGTCCGGTCGGGCGGAGTCGAGAGCGAATTCGAGAAGAGCGACACGCTTAAACGATGTGCTTTTTAGCGACCGTGCACGAAGCTCGAGGCGCGAAGCCTCGCGATCGGTCGAATGGCAGTTCCAGCAGACCGCTCATAGAGAGGCGGGTCTCTCCAAGGGTCAACCTGCCGACACTGCCACGGTGCGGCGTGTCTACTGACCAAGCTGTAAACCGGCGCCTCCTGTCCGCAAGTGCGGTCGGAGGAGACTACGAAGAAGGAGAAGACGCTGGCGGCGAAGCGACGCTCGCCAGCGAGTCCGGCGCTAATTAAGCGATGGCCGTTCCAATGCCGCCGCCAAGCCTCGTGCCGCGAGGCGCCTCGGCGGCCAGAATGTTCCAATGCCGCCGCCGCCGCAGCAGCTTACCCGTCACGAATGCCGCCGCACAGAGCTGCATGTTCGCCTTCGCTCGGCGCGATTCGTGCTAGCGTCCCGACCGATGCCCGCGCAGAACTGAGGGCCGTCGCAGCTGCGCCGCTGTTAGCCGAGCTATTTCCGCCCGACGGCCGAGCGTCTAGGCCGGCGCGCGGGCGGAAGGAAATTTGAGGCTAACAACGGCGCTCTGTAGTCTGAGCAGACAGGCCGCGATCAGCATCTGGCGGATGGTTGGCCGGCAGGTTGATTGGCCCACCCGCAGCCTGCCATCAAGTAGGCAGCATTTCGCATCGCGAGGTCTCAGTTTAAGACGCCGGAGCCCGGCCTCCGGGCGGCGAGGCAAGAGCGGTTTAAGATAAGAGCTTGACGAAGCGGAAGCGCAGAGTCAGAGAGGGAGAGAGAGGGAGCGCCAGAGAGGGAGAAAGAGCGAGCGAGAGAGAGAGAGAGAATGAGAGGGAGAGCAAGAGATGGAGAGAGAGGGAGATAGAGCGAGAGAGAGGGAGAAAGAGGGAGCGCCAGTGATGGAGAGAAAGAGAGAGGGAGAGCGAGAAAGGGAGAGAGAGAGCGAGATGAAAAGAGAGAGAGAGAGGGAGTCAGAGCGATAGAGAGGGAGCGCCAGAAAATGAGAGAGAGAGAAAGAAAGAGAGAGAGAAAGAAAGAGAGAGAGAAAGAAAGAGAGAGAAAGAGAGAGAGAGAGAGAGAGAGAGAGAGAGAGAGAGAGAGAGAGAGAGAGAGAGAGAGAGAGAGAGAGAGAGAGAGAGAGAGAGATAGAGAGAGAGAGAGAGAGAGAGAGAGAGAGAGAGAGAGAGAGAGAGAGAGAGAGATAGAGAGCGAGAGAGATGGAGAGAGAGAGAGATAAAGAGAGAGATGGAGAGATATAGATAGATAGATAGAGAGAGAGAGAGAGAGAGAGAGAGAGAGAGAGAGAGAGAGAGAGAGAGAGAGAGAGAGAGAGATCGTGGGTGCACCAATGCCTTCTAAATAATTGAGACAAAGCCAATTAGTCACAACGAATGTCAGGTGAATTACGTAATTCGCAAACTCCGCGCTTAGCCAGCAGCGCTAGATGGCGTTGAATTAATTGGATACGAGGGTCTTCGGATTACTCGGACCCAGTTCATTAAGCGAAACCTATGCGAGCTCGCCTCAGCGGGCGGTGACCCGTGGCCAACGCGTCACGCGGTACCGGAAGCTGATTATTGTTCGCTCGGTGTGTTATTAATGTCGCTGGCGGAGCGGCATCGCCGGCACGCAAGTCGCGTAGTCCGTCGTCGTCGACTCGCAGTGCAATCCATAATAGCCCAGTTAGCGACGGTTTTTCTTTTGAAATGTCAGCATTCGTAGGCCTGCAGTACAGGATCCTCCACGGAGCCTGCGAGAACTACCGGCTACCGTAGTCCGAGCTACTGGCTGCGTGTATGCTCCAATACATTTTACGGCGACAATCGAGATACTTCACTCATTCGATTGATTATCGGAGCGCGTCATCCTAGTTGCGCTTCCCTATCAGGAGGATGAAAGGAAGAGTCACAGGGACCCACTAAATGCTGTCAAACATAGATGTGTTTTCAATTTCTTTTTTAAATGTGGTCAAGTCAGGGGATGACCGCATTTAAAAAGAAATTAAAAATGTACCTATTTATGACGGCATTTAGTGGGTCCCTGTGACTCGTTCTTTATGTGTATATGCGTGCTGACACTGTTGCATGCTGCCACTAACCGTACTTGCATGGTGACCCTTTGCTTGCCGCCCCTAGCCGTATTAACTATGTTGTTTATCAAGCATAATATTACTCACCATTCAATCGCGTTTCCCTTTGCAGCTACTGTAAAGCGCCTAGAAAGAGATTGAGTTCTCTGGTGTCGTTTTATCAATTATATTATTTTTTTATTATTATAATTCACGACGGAACCCGCTGTGTATGCTGATACGATGGAACCTAATACGCTGCGCGTTTCTCAGCGACCTCCGCTAAAGCTTCGGAAAAAGCTCGACAGTCGAAATTGCACGCCAATGAGGCGCCGCGCCGCAGGCTACGAATGAACTCACTCAGTAAATATATTCAACTACCTTAGAAAATGACATTACCATCTGGAAGCCGAGGAAAAAGGCGCACGCGGCAGTTGGTTGGTGTTGCTTTTGCAGCCTTTTTATCCAGGTAAAAAGTGTTCCTCCTTTAAGCAGAATGAACCTGAAACGTCGCACTGAGTGCGTGTCGCCTCCTCACTAGTTTCCGCAGTCTCGCCCCCTACGCAGCCTAGTAATCCCCCCCCGTAAGCTTTCGGGAAGGCTAAAGGCTTAATGGGCAGAGCTCATCCGGTCACTATACTGCACTATACTGTCATGTGTTGGTGACAGCGGACAGAGCTAGTTTAAACGTGTAAGCTCTGTAGCAAAGACATAGGTTCATAGAAACCCTATATATCCTAGATAAATATTTAGCCTATTATAAAACAAGTGACAACATATTCACCGACGCAGGCGCTGACACAGCGAAGCGAACGAGCCACGGCCAGAAGGAACCGTCCAAAGACAGCTGGAACTTGTTTTGGGAGAGTCTCAATATCGCAGGCATGCGCCGCTGGGCGCTCACTTGTCCTTGACCGTGGCGCGTGTCCATGACCTTGCTAGCGCAGCAGATCTGCACATTTGCAGGCGCTTAGCCCATTGTGCTCGGCTGGGCGTCGTCGCAGGTGAGATTACTCCGACAGTGCCGGTGGAGCGTCATTAGCAAAAGGTTGCGGAGAAACTAATCCGTACCCAATAGTAACAATGACAATAGCAATGACAACGATGTCGCTGCGAGGATACCGCGACTGCGACTGTCGAAATCTGCAGTAGAATTGAGAAAGCCGCCAAAACAATGTCAGGGCTCAGTGCCCACCGTTTGTCATTCGACGATTCTCGCTGGTATTTGTATCTATTCGCTTTAAGCTAAGGCTGCGTCTCAATTGTATACAATAGAAGTGGATTCCGAGACCATTGAACCCAAATCGTTACTGCCCACGTCATCGATCGCCTTATTAGCCGCTTCCAGGCAAGCATACTGCCCGGTGATCCACTGGTAATTTAACAGCAGAGCTTTTCTCTAAATACAACGTCGTAGGGAAGAATGTAGAGCGGATTTGGAACTCCATCCGCTCCCTTCAGTACTGCAAACCGTCATCGCTCACTTCACGCCTGTGCTGAGCTCGTCGCTAGACTTGTCTCCAAGGCACGACAAGACAACGCGTCAAAAGTTCTGCTTACGAGGTACATATAGACCCGTTGTCTTTCACCGTAAAAAAATATTGCATACATTTTTCTCTGGCTACCCGTGAATTCCCTCCCCCCCCTGGAACGCGGCAATCGGGTCAGGCCACTCTGTAAAAAGCCGACCCTTGATCGCGAGAATTTGCGTAGCTTCCGTCCAGTGTCCCATTCGCCAATCATCGCGTCCAAGAGGCGAGTGGCGGCCCAGCCGCTGAGCGATTACCTCAAATCTTCAGATTAAGCTCCTAGCAAGCTCGGGTGGCCGTTCTCTATCGCCTTCGTTAATCCACTTTAAGAATTTTGAAGATTCCGTACCCTGTTAATGTTGGCTACCGAATGCGTACCGAAAGCCGCTTAGGCTGTGAGTTCGCTATGTAAAACTCTCCTACGTAACACCCACATAGTCATTATGGCTTTGTGGAGTTACAGTCGGAGATAAATTACATAAATTACATTAAATTAAATTACATTAAATTACATTATATTACACGCTTGAGCCGGGGTTGAGCATCCGGTGCAACCGGTCATATCCCCTTAAGGACTCTTCAAGTCGTCGCTACCAATTCAACCTTCGAGTTGATGAAAGCATAGACGACATGCGTTTGCACTCCGACCAATTCTGAGTTTTTGTGAGCAGTGAACGAAGCGCGACCAAAATTTTAAGCGCTTTGAAAAAGAATGCGCGAAATTTTTTTTACTTTCGCTGATTTCCGAGCTTCCAAGCGCAGGTTAACAGCTATTGACTGCGAGCAAACGAGTCTCGCGGCAGCGAGTCGCGTGCAATCATAAACCAACAGCAGCAGCGGCGCAGCATAATTATTTTTTTCAAAGTGTTTAAAGTCGGTGGGTTTCTTCTACAAATAGGGAAATGCAAAGAGATACTGTTTAATCGAATTTAAATCCTATTAGTCACAATATGCGTTGCCCGTGTTTTCAGGAAACAGCAAACGAAGCCTCGTTGGATTCTAACGTGAAAAAAGCTCTGAATTTACAGGCGCCCTTCGAAAGACCTTGAATGGATGCGGCGCCGCGTGAAGCTGCGACGCCGCGTGACCCTGCGCGAAGATGTACCAGCTCCTGCACCGCCTGCATTCGGTCAGACCCTGTGGACGAACAGAACCTCGCTAGCTCCGCCTTTACCGCTGTGGAACAAAGCAGAGCGAGCCTACACCTGATGGAAAAAAGTCACGTTTACATGCCCGAAATGGCAAGGGCACGCTGAAAAGGATAAACTTAAATTTATGCGGGGCGCGACATTTACGCGGGGGGGGGGGAGGGGAGGGGGCGGATCCCCGGTGGCTGTGGCGCCAAAACGCCGCAACGTCTTATGAGTTGCGTTGCATAGTTCCGGTAATCAATTTTTTCTGACCTCGTTTGCATTTATCAAACATATCTGAATCGCGAGAGGGCTAGTCTGTCGAGAGGGATACTTAAGCAAGCAACAGGCCAGTGCAGACAGGATGGCGGGCGACTGTAGCGCTGTCGCGCGGCCGATGGCCGCGAGCCTCGCTTCGCGCTCATACCGTACTGTCGGGCCTAAGCGCCCGGTGATAGCACCATTGGTTCATACCATCGCATTAACTCTATGCGGTGGTACTCTAGAATGGAACCGCGCACACATGCGCCGGACAAAACGGTGCCGCACTGACCTCTCCATTACCACTGCTCACGCGTTTCCGGTTGTCAGTTCCTCAGGCGGACCTCGTGCGCACTTTCGTGAGCGTCTTGGTTATTGCGACAATGTTAAGAGCTCTTGCAGAGGATCGCGTGAGCACCGAGGACGAGAAGAACGCGACGAGGAGAATTACTTACTATAATGTGGCTGCTTTCGTCGGAACGCTGCTGCTAATCCGGGCCGGTACGTGTCGCACAGGCTAGTCCATTCCTTGTGAGGGAGCAGCAGTTACATAACACGAAACGAACGTTCTGAAGAGCGCCCGCATTTGAACAGCGCGAAATTTCGTTCTCATGGTTAATTTTTTGCCTTCCGTGCGTTTTCATGAGTGTAGCTATTAGCGGTATGACTGCTTGGGAGACCGATGCAGGCCGCGACGCGAGCGGCCTGAGCATGACAGCGGCTTCGTTTACCGCGAGCGGGCTTCGCCTCTGGCTCCAATGAGTGAATAAAATTTTTAACTTTAACTTTTTAAACTTTTAACTTTAACAATTAACTTTTTCGATGCTCGCTAGACTCCTCCGTGCTAGAGAGCTAGGCCAGAGAGCTCGCACCGCCTAAGTTAGTAGCTAGCCTTGGTGGACGGACATCTTTAAAGTTGGGTTTTTGCCGTATTACGGTTTACGACCCAGGTTGAGAAGGCTTTTTGGTGTTGCTGCATGACGGCAAGTGGTGGAAGACTGCTTAGATGGCTAGCACCGCTCATGTCGTGGTATGCGTCGTAGGGAACGTATGCCTGGCTCAGGTGGCTGCTCACATGTCTGTGTCAGTTTTTGTGCGGCTTTCTCTCTAGGGCCGAAAACTGGATGATTCTATCGGTCTGCTTTTAGTCGTAGGATATGCAGCTTGTCTTTGGTCTTGCATGCTATGCTTGAGGCTAATAGTCGGCCGCGGATAAATGAGCGGGAATAATGTGAATAGTGAACAGTCTGGATGACGCCGGGAGCTCTTCTAGCTAGGTATTATTGCCTGACGCCGTTTTAAATTCCTCTGCGATTGTTTTCGACTTTTTCTTTCATTTTTTGCAAGTTGGTAGTTCTTAAGAGTGCAGACACTGCCTTACTTTTTTTCGAGTTTGATGCCGCGCTTTAAACGGGCTGGAAACCGAGTAGTAATAATAATAGTAGTACTAATAACAAGCTCTTTTGTGGGGCACCCTAGAGAACATAGTTTTTTTTCCTTGACTGTTAATATGGGCTGAAAAGGAAGCATGTCAGCTGGTTAGAGGTTCTGTCACTCACTTTTAGGTTCCTTCATTGTTCTATTCTATTGCGTATCACTTTGCAGCAAATGTAAAGCGCCTAGAAAGAGATTAAGTTCTCTGAGGGCGCTTTATCAAGTGCAATATTATTATTATTATTATTATTCATTCTCTGGCTCCAGCCTGCCTATGAGATCTACTCTCCCACCAGCTAGGCATCGTGCCACCCACTTTCTGTGAATAAAATCGTTCACCCACATCTCCTATGAACCTCAAATCCTTTGTATACGTGCCTTCAGTTTGTATGCTCGAACAGCGTGGAACTCACTCCCGACTGTCGTCACGACACCATTTGACTCGTGTTAAAAAGAAGCTAAAACGCACCTATTTATTATAGCATCTATTGGGTCCTCGTGATTCGTTCTTTGTGTGCTTATGCACTTTGCATGGCACCACTAACCATATTTACAAAATGCTAACCTTGTGCATGTCACCTCTAACCATCTTTGTCATCATTGTGCATGCTACCACTAACCATATGATTGTGCTTCCTTTACAGCACACGGAAAGTGCCTTAAAAGAGATTAAGTTCTCTGAGAGTGCTATACAAATATTCTTTATATTATATTGGTGATAGCATCTGCTGTGTCAGCACACACAATGGCAATTCACACACACCAAGCAAATTCTATAAGAAACAGATGCGTTTTTAACTTATTTTTAAATGTTAGGTTAAGTTGTGACCTCAGTCGGGATTGAGTTCCAGTCTTCACACAACTAAAACGCAGTCTTAAAAGGATTTGTGGTTGATTAGATAGAGGCCCAACTAAAACACTTGAGTAAGAAGAGCAGGGCTTAGATGCCCAGCCTGGTTGGAAAATAGTTCGACTAAGTATGCCGGAGCAAGAGGATAAAAATATCTAAAAGTGAATTATACTCTGCGTGATGAGTGCCAGTACAAGTCTTTGTGAAGTGGTGTAATGTGGCAATTGCGACGTTCACTACAGACAAGTCAAGCCGGCTAATTTTTCGCAGAGTAAGTTTTTTTAACCAGCTCGAAGAGCTGCCAGTTGTGAGGTACAAAAGTCTAGACGGGACCTTGCAAATGCACGAAACAACTTGCAAAGGCAGGCTTGACTGTGGAGCTTATATGGTCGTCTAGTGAAAGGTAACTTTGGGAAGGACAGCCAGATTTCGTGCAGATACCACATCAAATTTGCTGACCGAGCCCATTTTTGGGATAGGGTTTCCAATATCTGAGTCTCGTTACATTTTCTCATGACTGGTAGGTTGGTTTTATCGTCATTTAGTTTGAGATTGCTGCCTTCCAAGAGTGAATATCAGTAATTCATGCAAAAAGGGAGTAGAGAGAGTTGGACGTGCTGGAGGACAGTGAGCGATCGAAGTATAGTTACAGCTATATGCCATCTGCATTAAAAGGAAAGACCAGATTGTGCTTAGCGTTTAGGCAGTGCCCACTACCTACTGTACGAACTATATCAGTGGGTTAGTAGATCGCCCAAAAATAACCTTTTCTCTGTCTTTGGTTTAAGCTCATGTGGTTAGCACTGCTTTTATGACCCTTATGTTAGCCTATTTGTATTGTGTGTATGAATGCATGCTTGTGTGCTTATTTGTATATGTATGCCTATAAGTATGTATGTATGTATGTAAAGGGAAATGCATGTAAGGCACAGGTCCATATGTGTGTGCTTCTGTTGCCAACAATATCATTTTTTTTGTCGGTTATGCAGCACCATCTGTACTCAAGGCTGTTGGCCTATTCGAGAAGTAGCTGACCTCCATGAAGTTGCAGTACTTGTCTTCCGAGCTGTGTGAGAAGTCATACGTGCAGAGCCGGAATTTGCAACGTACCACAGATATTTCCCACGGCATATGTTCCGGCGATCGTTGTTCATATTCCAACTAGATGACAATGTAGTTGCGTATTAAGACTGGTTGTTTTCCATGGAGCGCTTCCACACCTGTATGGCTGTCTTGTTGTTGCACGTGTCCTCTGTATGTGATCTTAGTTTTGAAGCTTCAGGCAGAACTTTTTATTAAAGGAGCTTTTGTGATGCATTCTTCTGGATTAATGGAAAACTCTAGCATCAACCCTGTTACACAGTTGCAAAGCTTATAGTTACCGGCGCCAGCAATCTTCGCGGCACATGGAGTGCTTCTCCAGAGTGAGGCTGCTTCTCTTTGCTAGTTGTAGCTGAAAAGGTATCGCGAAGGCTCACATTCTTTGTCGTGCCGTTATGAATCGGTTTCTAGAAGTTTTCTAGGGGCTATCGTATTCTTTGAGGATCAAATGGGTGATGCTTTTTAAACTGGTCTTGAGAGACCTTCGCAGCTTCAAGCTCATTAAGCTATGGCACCAAATATAGTGTCAGGGTAGCATGTCTTGTGGGTGCCGCTTCCGATTTCCCAAGAGGCAACTTATTTAGTTTTAGACTGGCAATAAAAAAGCTTCAGGGCTGGGCGAAAAGCTTCAGGCTACTAAGAATAGTAGAAGTGGTTTTTATAGCACCATAAGAGGACCTAATCTCGATCCAGGTGCTTAACATCTCACTGGTAGAGAAGCAATAACCAAGAGTTAATAACGTCTGTAGATGGGCTCCCAGCCTTTCGATCCGAGAAAGGCTTAGCTTCAGATGCTGCACATTTTTACGCCATTTTAGCGTTCGATCGACTCGCAATATGGCCGACTGGCAACACTTGTCCATGCACGGGATCTCGCTTTAAAGTGTGGCTTGGTATTTCTCCAATCCTCTCCTTGAAGACTGTTTTCGCCAGAAGCTTTTGCTCTGCAGGTCGTTGACTGGAATCCATTTCCACAATTCTTGGGCAACGACATCTACTTTCCTGCTGCCGTCTATGGCGCATCCTTTCCAGCCGTTTCGAGCTGCTACTTCCATGCTACTCACTACTTCAACTGCCTTCCGGACTCAGCTATGCTCGTCACTTTCATTGTTGAAGTATTTTGGCTACTGTATGCACACCGAAAGCCGCTTAGGCTCGGAGTGCACTATAGAAAACTCCTGTATAACATCCACACGGGCTATGTGGAGTTACAGACGGGATACATTAATTATGAAGTACGCATTTTAGCAAAGCTAAAGGTTAGCTAATTCAACAGCCTCGTTTATTTAGCGGCAGAAGAACGTAAACGGCTATCACGACTGCTTTCGGTCTGCAATAAAATATCGCCCACTGCTGGACTCGAACCTGGGTCGTGAAAAGCGAACACCTTACCCCTGGGGACTGGCAGAGTTAAGTCTGCGTTTAGCTTTACAAACCTGTCAAAAGTTTTGTCTACAGAACATGGTTTGACCGACCGCCAATTCCCGCCAGTGATGATGACGAATAATGCCGGGCAGACGGTGGGACCGTGTGGCTGAGGGTGGTATGCTTGAACTTGCCCTGACCTTTTATGCTGTTTATCAATACCAGTGGAGGCCTAGTTGGGGCTTGCCTCTTGGAGCGCCTTGGTACTGGCTGCCGGGTCAAGCGAATTGGTGCGATCCACTTGCAATTTACGAAATAAGCATCGCTAGACTAAGGTTTCAATTATTCACATTACTGGCAATGGTGTTCCCATAGTTACCCACTTTTTCATACGATTACTCATGCACTTTCTCATGCTAATGACCTCCGATGGTTTGGCCCAGCCATTGGCCCGTCGCTGTTTAATTTCGATCCTGTCATTTCCAAAATAAGCAGTGCCCAACTCCTGTCTGTTTAATAATAATAATAAATATGCACTTGATAAAGCGCCCTCAGAGAACTCAATCTCTTTCTTGGCGCTTTACATTTGCTGCAAAGGGAAACGCGATTGAATGGTGAGTAATATAATGCTTGATAAACAACATGAATAACATGGTTAGGGGTGACATGCACAGAGTCAGCATGCAAGGGTGGTTAGTGGCAGCATGCATAGTGTCAGCACGCATAAGCACGTTAAAGGACGAATCACAGGGATCCACTAAATGCTGTTCTAAATAGGTACTTTTAAGTTCTTTTTAAATGTGGTCAAGTCAGGGAATGTTCTGACGGAAGTCGGGAGGGAGTTCCAGGCTTTAGGAGCATACGAACTAAATGCACTACATGGAAAGGATTTGAGGTTTGTACAAGGTATTGGTAAACTATTGGATTCCGAAAGATTTGTACGAGGTATTAGTAAACCATTGGATTCCGGAAAGTACGATGCTTGGCCTGGTGGGGCAGTAGATCTGACAGATAGGCCGGAGCCAAAGAAGAGATTGACCTAAAAGTGAGCGACAAAACCTTGAAGTCAATCCGTTGCTTGACTGGTAGCCAGTGCAGGTCGGCGAGAAGTGGTGTGATGTGGCAACTGCGACGCTCACGGCAGACAAGCCTAGCTGCAGAGTTTTGCACCGGCTGTAATCGCCTGATCGCCCATGCCGGTTGGCCAGCAAGCAGTGATTTACAGAAGTCAAGACGGGATGTCACAAATGCATGGACCAACTTAGACGTGGTATCCTTATCTAAACAAGCCCGAATTTTAGCAATGTTATGAAGCTGAAAGTAGACAGATTTGACTGTGGAGCTGATGCGGTCGTCTAACAAGAGATCACTTTGGAACATGACACCTAGATTTCGAGCTGATTCAGCAAGAGATATGCTGGCAGAGCCAATTTTGAGCGTCAGCTTTTCCATTATCTGAATCACACTGGGTTTGCCCATAACTATTAAGTAATTTTTATATATTATTAAGTTTTAGAAAATTTGCTGCCATCCATGTGCGGATGTCATCAATACATGCAGCAAGTGAGTTGAGAGAATTCGAGGTGCTCGAAGGCTGGGAGGTATCAAAGCAAGGGTACAACTGAGTGTCATCCGCATAGAAGTGAAAGCCTAGATTGTGCTAGGCAATCACATCAGCAAGAGGGAGAGTATAAACCGTGAAACGAACAGGACCTAGCACGGAGCCCTGAGGTAGTCCATATTTCAGATGTACCTCGGGTTATCTTTGTCCATTCACGTCAACACTCTAGAGTCTCCCACTGAGATAGGACCTGAACCATTACAGAGCAGTGCCAGTGATGCCTAGGCGAGACGAGAGGCGCTCTAGAAGAACTTTGCGATCGATAGTATCAAAAGCTGCCGAAAGATCAAGCAAAACAAGCAGAGACACTCTACCCATGTCTGCATTCCTTAGTAGGTCGTTGTATACCCTAAGCAATGCTGATTGTGTTGAGTGATTAGCTCTAAAACCAGACTGGAACTTACTTGCAAGGTTTGAAGTTTCAATACAAGAGTTCAGCTGGTCTGCCACGACCCATTCCAGTGTCTTTGATAGGAATGGTAGAAGTGAGACTGGGCGGTTGTTGCTCAAGTTCTCTTGGTTCAGTGTCGCTTTCTTGAGAAGTGGCCTGACTACAGCTTTTTGAAAGGTGCTGATACATGACCTGAGGTTAATGGCATACTAATGATGTTAGTTATGCATGGCAGCAGCAGATCAATGCAACGTAGGAGCACGACAGTGTGAATAGGGTCCAAAAACTTGTTGTCTTCTTTGATTGGCCCATAAACGTCAGGACGAAGTCACCAGTGACCTGCTTAAATGTAGACATTTGAGGTGCAGCCACGAATCGGGAATGTTCCTGTTCCCAATTGCTATACTCTGTGTAGCAAATTAACCCACAGATGTTTCTAGTACAGCATTATAGTGCCAGATGGTGCCTACCCGTCGGCCCGTCGCTTGACCGGTGACCCATCGTGCCCTGTCTGTGAATGATTGGCTGATAAAGTGAGTCCCCGCGCTCACTCATGCCTCATTGCATTTTTCTGACAACATGAACTGTGCCTAAATTTGACATTTATGTGTTGTTCGCGTTTTTGCCTCGTGTAGGCGAGATATTTTATCACTGCAGTCCGGAGATCGGCTTATGCTCGGGCAACAGTTTCACAATCTGTTGTCCTACTAATGCACATATGGATACGAATTTGCTTGATTCTACAGATACAGTATCATGCAGTACTTGGTCTACTGGAATATATATTTGCGGCTTCGCGAAACTTTCTGCGCCTAGTTTAAGGACACGAGCAGTTCTGATCGCAAACAGAGTGGCGCTGCGTTGTGCATGTCGTGGCGTCGTTCCCCTTGCTCGTGCTCATAAATAGTTGATGGCGTAAATGGTATCTATAAAAACTCAACTCAGCCGGCTTAAATCAATCGCTTGGGAGAGAAATATCTGGAGCCCTTTCTTACGTTGGCGGTTGCTTCGCTTCTTCCTTCGCTTCATCCTTCCTTCGCTTCATCCTTCACTTTCTTCGCTTCCTTCGCTTCCTCCTTCACTTCTTCCTTCCTTCAATTCTTCCTTCCTTCACTTCCTCCTTCCTTCGCTTCCTCCTTCCTTCGCTTCATCCTTCCTTCGCTTCTTTTGCTTCCTCCTTCACTTCTTTCTTCCTTCACTTCCTCGCATCGGTTACTGCAGATGACAGCGACTTTCAACTTTCGAGCCACTTATGCGGTGCTACGTAGAGGCAGAGGTCGGGTGGACATTCCTCGACCCTTTATTGAGAGCTGCAAGTCAAGGAAGTCGTGTGAAGTCTGATGTGCCGAGATAGGGATGATGAGCCAGAACCCCGCGATCGCGGAGAGGTCGTCCCAGCCGCTAGATTTCGAGCTGATTCAACTGGAGATATACTGGCAGAGCCAATTTTGAGAGTCAGCCTTTCCAATCTCTGAATCACACTGGGTTTGCCCATCTAGGTGTCATATTCCAAAGCGACCACTCGTTAGACGACCATATCAGCTCCACAGTCAAATCTGCCTATTTTCAGCTTCATAACATTGCTAAAATTCGGGCTTGTTTAGATAAGGATATCACGTCCAAGTTGGTCCATGCATTCGTGACATCCTGTCTCGACTTCTTAACTCACTGCTTACTGGCCTACCAGCATGTGCGATCAGGCGATTGCAGCTGGTGCAAAACTCTGCAGCTAGGCTTTTCTGTCGTGAGCGTCGCAGTTGCCACATTACTCCACTTCTCGCCGACCTGCACTGGTTACCAGTCAAGCAACGGATTGACTTCAAGGTTTTGTCGCTCACTTTTAGGTCCCTTCATTCTATGGCTCCAGCCTATCTGTCAGATAATCTACCCCATCAGGCCAAGCATCGTACCACTCGCTTTTCGGAATCCAACAGTCTACAAAAACCCTGTACAAACCTCAAATCCTTTGGAGACCGTGCATTTAGTTCGTATGCTCCCAAAGCCTGGAACTCCCTCCCGACCTGCGTCAGAACATCTCCTGACCTGACCACACTTAAAAATAATTTAAAAACGCACCTATTTAGGACAGCATCTAGTGGGTCGCTGTGATTCATCCTTGATGTGCTTATGCGTGCTAAAACTGTGCATGCTGCCACTAACCACATTTGCATGCTGACCCTGTGCATGTCAACCCTTACCATATTATTCATTTTGTTTGTTTTTCAAGCACGATTTTACTCACCATTCAATTGTATTTCCCTTTGCAGCAAATGTAAAGCGCCTAGAAAGAGATTAAATTCTCTGACGGCGCTTTATCAAGTGCATTATTATTGTTATTATTATTATTGTCTCAAGCAGTCCCGACTTTACAAATATTACATCTAGTCGCTCTGGCCTCTGCTTTTCTGCCATATCCGCTTAATCTGACATTGTTCTTAGCGTTTTGCGTGTAGCGTACTTATGTGATTGGCAGCATTGCGGTGTTGCATTATTGAAGTGTGGAGAACGACTTAGTGATCGGAGCCAATAACTAGGGCACTCGTGTTGCAGCTGCGGGAAACGGCGAGCGGAAGATTCGAAGACCGCTGGCTCGAGCAGTCTATTTTAATAACAACAGGAAGATCGCAGCTAGAAAGTGCCGGGCTTGGCCGCTAGCCCGGGCTCGGCCGCTCGCCCGGGCTCGGCCGTTGGAGGCCGTTTGCACGCGAACGCCCACGCGCAATAACGCAAAATTTGGCGTGTAAACGCAGAACACACACTGTCTATATTGTGGAATTGAGACTGCATTTTCGCGTTGCTTATTTTGGAAATGGGGATGGATCGCAGCTATTTGTGGGACCCAGGTGCAACCTAGTCAAAGTCTCCACAGTGGCTACTTCCGAAACAGGATAAAGGACCTCTCACATTGACAGTCAAGGTCAGTTAAGGCACCCGGCACATTCACGCTATCGGCAGCCATTACCATGTTTTCGTGTATTCATAGAATCTGGCGCCTCGAGCCGTATATTGAGTTTCCTGATTTCGCCACACGAGCTTCAACCGTGGCCTTCGTCTGTGCTATAGTGTTCGCCTCACGCCTCATCGCCCTTAAAAATTCTGTAATAAATTAACAGTATGCAATACACACACACATACATACATATATATATATATATGTATATATATATATATATATATATACACACACACACATATATATATATATATATATATACATATATATATATATATATATATATATAATTAATTCGTATAGCGGCTTCAGATAACTTAATAATCTCTATTCAGCCGCTTCACATACGCCACGGGGCCGAGCCCGCCACTTCGGGCGACATACACTTTGACCTTGACCTCGGTCGTTAAAGGCGTGCGCCTTGACCGCTGGGCCAAACCAGCGCAGCAATAGCTACTTTTATCCTGCCAACTTCCTCAGCACACGTAACTAGTGACTTCATAGCAGTCTCAACATTCTCAACAGACAGCTGGTTAGGCGTAGACTAATGGCAGACATTTCAAACTTTTGGCAGCCACATCAACGTACTTTTAGGGTGTTCGTACTATCGAGGTTAGCGCGTTCGAATGCTGCGCGGCCCCTGTGCTGCCTCACGAAATCCTTGGCATTAGCACATATTCCCTAATTCACACATGGTCGGAACAAGTTCCGTAGGGAATTATTAGGAATTAAGATGTTTGTTAGAGCGGAAACCTTCTACTTCAGCTGTCGAAAGATCGATACGTGCTATCAGCCGCATCGCACCAATAAAGGAAGCCGCCTTTCAAGTTCAAGTTTAATCTTCACCATAGAAATAGTCGCAAGCAATCGATGTACTGCCGGAGCGAAAGTCGCCGCGAGCGAGCTGCACTAATGCGGGTCGATGAAACCTTAATTTATCAAAAATAATTGCGCATAACAATTTATTAGAGGAAAGAGTAATGCAATTGTCATCGTTACGTGACTCTACGAAAATAACAGTAGCCATTAGCCATCAGTCAAATAAGCCAGCTGTCCGGCGGCGCAATTCCCAAAATGTCCGATATGTCCCGAATAGTTGCAGCCGCGACTCTCTCCTGCCGCGTGGCGACGCGTGCCCGCTGGACGCGTGGCCGCACGACGCGTTCGTCGCTTCCTGGTCTCCTCGCCGCTCCTCCTCCGAGGGCTTCTCTCGCAGCGGCCGTTCGATCAAAGGACGAGCCGCGGCCGCGCTCCGACCTCCTGCCCCCCCCCCCCCCCCCCCCCCCCCCCCCCCCCCCCCCCCCCCCCCCCCCCCCCCCCCCCCCCCCCCCCCCCCCCCCCCCCCCCCCCCCCCCCCGCCCCCCGCCCCGCCCCGCCCCGCCCCGCCCCGCCCCGCCCCGCCCCGCCCCGCCCCGCCCCACCCCAGGCGATGCCCCCGACTACCCGATCCATGTCCGCCGTGCTCCGTGTTGGCAGCTGCGCCGCCCCAACGCAACGAAACTGTCCAAGGCAGCGGCGCGGAGCGGCTCTCTCTCTCTCTCTCTCGAGCGGTCTCGCGCTGCCGCGCATTGCTCGCGAGAGCAGCGCTGAGAATGCAGCCGCTCGCCAATTTTTGGCCAGCCCCAGGTGACCTGCGCGCGCGACGCGGGCGCCTCCGGCGGTGAAAGCGTCGCCGATCTGGCGGGAGCGCCTGTCGACGGGAGCGGGTGCGGATGGCCGACTCTCGCGTGACCGGCGACAGGAAGGGAGGTTGAGCTAGCCGCTCCCGGTCAATCTCTGTGCCCTCCTCGCTCTCGCGCTCATTTCCGGTAAATTCCCGCAGCTCGCGCGTCAACCCCCGCCCGCCGAGTCTCAGCCCCGCAGAACCCTACAGCGAGTCGTCTTTATTTTCTGCGCCCTCTCCGGTGCCTAGTCTAGGCGCGGCGCATTCGGAGCACGCGCGAGAGTCGCGCGCTGGTCCGGCCAGCTCGCGCTCCTCGCGGGTCAAGGTGAACGGAGCCCGCGGGGGAGGGAAGGAGGGCCGCGGCGCATTCGCTTACGGCGGCGGTGGCTGCGTTGTCAGAGCGCGAGGCGCACCGCCGCCAACACTCGTAGGATGCGCTCCTCAGCACTCGCTGTTTGGGAGTCTGGACGAGTCATCCTGGAAGAGGCCGCGGCGGCCCGCCGACCGAGCGAGCGAGCGAGCTGGTGGCCCGTCCGACGCTGGAGGCGCGTACGACGCCGAAGGCGCGCCTACAGCGTCGGCCGCACCTTCAGCCGTCTTCGCCGACGACGGGCCGCATCGCCTGCACGCCCGGAGCGCCGGATCGTCGCTCGGATCGCCGCTCGGAGCGCTTCGACCGAGCGACGTGTCGCCGCCGCTGTCGCCGCCGCTGTCGCCGCCGCTGTCGCCGCCGCTGTCGCCGCCGCTGTCGCCGCCGCTGTCGCCGCCGCTGTCGCCGCCGCTGTCACCGCCGCTGTCGCCGCCGCTGTCGCCGCCGCTGTCGCCGCCGCTGCCGGCGCCGCCGCGGCCGCTGTCGCCGCCGCTGTCGCCGCCGCTGTCGCCGCCGCTGCCGCCGCCGCTGCCGCCGCCGCTGACGCCGCCGCCGCTGTCGCCGCCGCTGTCGCCGCCGCTGTCGCCGCCGCTGTCGCCGCCGCTGTCGCCGCCGCTGTCGCCGCCGCTGTCGCCGCCGCTGTCGCCGCCGCTGCCGCCGCCGCTTCCGGCGTATCCGAACTAAGCCAGTCACGCGGCGCCCGCCGCCTTACATGCCAGCCGTCCGTTGTCATTCAGCAGCCGCGGCCGCGTGCACCGCCTCGAGGCCCGGCGTCAATTCGTCAGTCGATTAATATCTATAAATTATTGTGCAGAGTCAGCACGATGGGAGGGTGAGCGCGGCGAGTGCGAGCGTGTGCGCGTGCGTGCGCGCTCGCGCGCTGCGGCAGCTCGGCGACAGGGTTGGCGACCACCCACGCACTCTTGCAGCGGGTCAACTGCCGCGGGTCAACTGCCGCGCGCTGCCCTTGAATCGATAGTCGGCTACTTTCGGAAAGCACTTAATGGCGCGCCCGTGCGGAAAATGAGCTAGCAATGGGATGGACGCCGCTCCGCGCGAACCGCATCTCCGGTCGCAGCCAGAGACGGCGACCGTGTTCGCAGCCGCCGCCGCCGCCGATGGCGAGTTCGACTCGAAGCTGAGCGTGGCTGAAGACCTGGCTGCCGCCGCGTACATGGCGACGATAGGTGAGCTCAGCGCCGCCCTTGCGGGCGTCCCGGCCACCGCCGCCGCCGCCGCTGGTGCTCGACGGGAGCGCGCACCTCGCGGCCGCACGGCGGTGGCGTCGGCGACGGCTCGCTACCGGCGCGCGGAAGCGCTACTCCCGCCAGCCTAGACAGGCGCCCGCGAGTGAGCGCGGCGCTCGAAGCGACGGAAGTGGCGGCGGCGGCCGAAGCAACGGTTGACAGCGACGACCAGTTGCCCGACTCTTTCGCCGCGGTTTCGCGCGGCAAACTGTCGACCGAAGCTCCGGCTCGGACGACACCGGTGGCTCCACGCAGTGCAACAGTCGCGGCTCGTCGCGGACCCGCCGCGCGTAGCTCGAATGGCGATAGTGCGGATGTGCTCAAGTTAAAAAAGCGCCCTCTCTGAATCTCTCTGCATTGCGCTTTCGCTCTGGCACACGTGAGCTGTCAAGTGCTGCCAGAACCCCGACCACGCCCACTATAATAATAATAATAATGCACTTGATAAAGCGCCCTCAGAGAACTCAATCTCTTTCTAGGCGCTTTACATTTGCTGAATCTGATCGAGCGTCTCAGACGTGGCCGCCGGCGCCGAAGCGGGCGACGGCGGTGCTATAACCGCGCGTCATGACGGCGCCGCTTCGCATGCGCGATGGCTGCTCTTAGCGGGATGCGGGACTTTCGGACTTCCTGGCCGCAGGCCACAGTAGGGTGGAGGGCGGCGGCGGCGGAAATGGTGGTTTTCGCGCGTTGCTCAATTAACGCCTGGCGGTAGTCGCCGCGGCTGCGACTTGCGCGGCTGCCACGATCACGTGACAGGTCACATTCGGCTCGACGCGACCCGCTCTCTATCCCTCTCTCTGTCTCTGTCTGTCTGTCTGTCCATCCCTCCCTCTCTCTCTCTCTCTCTCTCTCTCTCTCTCTCTCTCTCTCTTTCTCTCTCTGTCTCTCTGTGCGTCTGTCTGTCTCTCCCTGTCTTTGTGTCTCCGTGTCTCTCTCTCCCTGCGTCTATCTCCCTCTCTGGTTCTATCTCTCGGTCTCTCTCTCCATCTCTCTCTTGTCTCTCTTTCTTTCTCTGTCTCTGTCTCTCACTGTCAGTCTGTCTGTCTGTATCTCCGAGTGTCCATCTCCCTCTCTGGTTCTCTCTGTCTCTCTTTCTGTCTCTGTCTCTCTCTCTCTCTCTCTATATCCGTCTCTCTGTCTCTCACTGTCAGTCTGCCTGCCTGTCTCTCCCTGTGTCTATCTCCCTCTCTGTCTCGATCTCTTTCTTTCTTTGTCTGTGTCTCCTGTGTCTCTGTCTCTTCCCTCTGTCTTCGACTGAGTCCGTGTCCCTCTCTTCCCTTCTCCGCATCTCTCTGTCTCCCTTCCTCTTGTCTCTCACAGTCTGTCTCTTGCTCTCACTCTTAAATCTTTCGCAGTATCTCTGTCTCTCGCTTTCTCTCCGTCTCTCACTGTGTGTCCGTCTCTATCTTCCTCTCTGTCTCTCACCGTGTCCCTGTCTATCTGTCTGTCTGTCTCTGTCTCTCTGTGTCTCTGCCTCTCGCTCTCTGTCTCCCACTGTGTCTCTGTCTCTCACAGCGTCTCTCTCTCGCTCCATTTCCCTCTCTGTCTCTGTCTACGTCTCTCTCACTCTCTTTCTCGCTAACTGCCAGTTTGTGTGTCTGTCTGTTTCCCTCTCTGCATGTCTGTTGAGCACCAGTCGGATTCTGGCTGAGCGAGATGGATGAAAACTGGACTCAAGACGCCGCCGCCGTCCGCTCTGACAGGGATATTCAGTTTCGTCCTCAGCGGCTACAGCCTCGCGAGGATCGTTTGTAAGAGGGACGCTCTGAAGCCGAGCGAGTACGTCATCGCCAACATCAACGCAGCGGACATGAGCCTCGTCGCGTCGACGTTTCCGTTCGCCGTGTCCTCACACCTGGCCGGACGCTGGCTGTTCGGCCGCACAGGTGGCTGACGCGCTCGAACCACTGCCCCGACCCGCGTGCCGCCGCCGTTGCCTGTCGCTCGCTCGCTCGGTCGCACCGCCTCCTGGTCGCCCTCGCATCCCCGCTCGCGGTGGCTGGCGAGCGTGCCGCCATGCCGCTTTGGTCGCAGCCTCGCAACGTTGCTTGCCTCGTCCGCTGCCACACGCTGCAACAGCGATTAGCCCTCAGCGACCCCTCTTACCGGCGGCCATCGATTTTTGGCGGCCAGACTCGGAGAGCGGTCGCAGCGGCGCGCCTTCCGGCTCAGCGCTAGCCGCCGCCGCGCCGCGGCCGCTAGATTTCGGCTCACCATTTACGGAAAGCGCAGGTCACTGGCTCATAGTTTGACGTTGTTAGAAACGAGCCTCGCTGGCGCTTCGAGTGAGGAAAAGTTAAAGGGCAATTTATCCACAGTCTGGATCTAAAAGTGCGAACACCTCGGAAGTCTTAGGATTACCAGGCAGGCCTCGCGATAACGCAGCGCCCAGCGAATCAGCGGAGGCTCCGTGGGCGGGTGGGCGGGACGAGACCTCACGGGCTGGACCTATCCCGCATATGAGACGTCGCCAGGAAACGGAAGGCGCACATTTTGTAGTAGTCGTCGTCTGGCCGGACGGCGCTGCTGCTGCGAGCTCTCTTCGCTGCAACGGTGCGTCTGAGGTGCGTCGCACCGTTTGCCTCGCTCTCTGCTCCTTCTGAGGAACACTGAGAGGAACGGTCAGCGCCAGAGCTCGACCTTGACCGACGACCTAGCCGGCCCCCCGGCAGCTTCAGCTGCTGTAGAGTGTTTCGTCTGCTGCTTAATGATTTGAATCGCTCGAACTCGCGACGTGTCTCGACATACTAAGATCTCCGTAAGGAGGCGTGCCGGACCTTCGGATTTTTTTAGGCTTTGCCTTTAGGATGAGAATTATCTTTGCTATCAGTTGTTTTTATGCTGGTGCCACTGCTGCTGCTGCTTATGCTGTTTCTGCTTCTGCTGCTGCTGCTACTGCTTCTGCTGCTGCTACTTCTGCAACTGCTGCTTCTGCATCTGCTGCTGCTGCTGCTGCTGCTACTCGTACTACTGCTAACATTAATTCGTCTGTATAGCGCACAGAGAGAACTGAATCTATTTCTCGGCACTTTACAAACGTTGTCAATAAAGCATGACCAAATAATTAGTGGCAACAATCGCATTGTCATCAAGCATGAAATCGCTAGACGGCCATGCACAGGGCCATCATATAGATGTGGTTAGTAGTAGCAGACAGTCAGCATGCACAAGCACACAATGGACGAATCGCAAGGACCCATTAAAGGCAGTAATAACAGGTGCGTTGTAAGCTTCTTTTTAAATGATGTCAAGTCAAGGAATTTTGTGACGTCAGTCAAGAGTAAATTCCATGCTTAAGGAGCCGCACGAAATATAACTAAACGACTTGGGTCAGTATAGCGGGTTGTACAATGCTTGGAAAAGTGAGGGGGGTGGTAGTTCTGATAGGTTGGCGCTTTTAGGTCCTTTCCTTCTTTGGCTCTGGCCTACCAATCAGATCTACTCCCTCACCAGGCTAAGCATTGTATCAACAGCTTTTCCGAATCGAACTCTCTACCTGTACCTTGTACAAATCTCAAATCCTTTGGAGACTGCCTTTATTTCGTAGGCTAACAAAGCCTGGAACTCATTCCCGACTTGCGTCAAGACCTCTCCTGAATTGACCACATTTAAAAAGAAAATAAAAAACGCATATATTTATGACAGCATTTAGTGGGTCCCCGTGATTCGACCTTTATATGCTTATGCGTGCTGACATGGTGCATGCTGCCATTAACCAAACTTGCATGCTCACCCTGTACATGTCATCCTTAACTATGTTATTCTTGATTATTGAGCTTTCTACAACTAACCATTCGATCGTGCTTCCTTTGCAGAACATGTAAAGCATCTAGAAAGAGATTGAGTTCTATGAGAGCGCTTTATAAAATTTATTATTGCTATTATTATTAAGCTGGAGCCAGAGAATAAAGGGACCTACAAGTAAGTGACAGAACCTTGAATTCGATGCACTGCTTGACTGGGAGCAAGTGCAGGTTGGCGAGAATTGGTGTGACGTGGCAACTGCGACACTCACGACAGACAAACCTAGCAGCAGAGCTTTGCACCAACTAAAAGTGCCTGATTGTACGGGCCGGTAGACCAGCAAGCATTTTTAAAGTGCCTTGAAAAGAGATACAGTTCTTTGAGGACGCTATAAAAATGCATTATTATTATTATAAACACTGCCTTAAAGAAGTCGAGACAGACTGCATGTCAAAAATTTACTGAACAATTTAAGTCTAGTCTCCCTGCCTATGTAATTCCAAATTTTTGCAATATTACGCATAATAATATTTTGGCAATATTATGCAACTGAAAGGAGAGAGCCTCGACTCTGGAGCTGGCATTTTTCTCTAGTTAAAGGTCAATTTGGAACACGACGCGTAGATTACGCAAAGATTCAGCAGGAGACATGGTGGCGCGGAACCTATTTTGAGTAACAATCTTATCATTTTCTGAGTCGCACGTGGTTTGCCCATAACTAGTGAATTGGTTTTGGCGTGATTTAATTTGAAAAAGCTTGCTGCCATCCATGTGTGAGTGTTAGCAAAACATGCAGCTAAGGCGTGTAGAGCTGCGAGGGATCAAAGTAGAGGTTCAACTGAGTTTTGTCAGCATAGAAGTGAAAGCCTAGATTGTGTTTTGCGATCACACCGGCAAAAGGGACAGTATAATCCGCAAAAAGAAGCTGACCGAGCACAGAGCCCAATGGTACCCCGTATTTCAGCGGTTTTTCGAAGACCTCTGTCCGTTCGCATTAGTACTATGGAGTCTCTCACTGAGAAAGGATTTGAATCACTGCAGCGAATTTCCAATGATGCCCAGGAATGATAAGAGGCACTCTCAAATAGGACATTGTAATCAATTGTATCAAATGCTGCAGAAAAGATCAGCAGAACAAGCAGAGAAACTTTCACCAAGTCTGCATGCCTGAGAACGTCGTTATGCACCCTAAGCGATTCTGAATCTATGGAGCGATCAGCTCTAAACACAGACTATAATTTAATTGCGAGTTTTGGGGTTTCAATGTAAGAAAGAGGTCAGCTTGTCTGCCGCAACTCATTCCAGTGTTTTTAATGAATTCAGTTGAAGGGAGACTGGGCGGAAGCTGCTCAAGTTCTCCTGATCTAGTGTTTCTTAGTCAATCTGTAGCCTAATAACAGCCTTTTCGAAAGGTGCAAGTACATGAGCCACGGCTAAGGACTTACTTATCAAGTTATTTATGCATGGCGGCAGCAGATCTACAAATCGTAGAAGTAGGACTGTGGAAATTTTTTGTAGATGCTATGCGTGGCCTTAGCTAGGATCGATTGGTACTCTTCGTATACCTGCCGATGAGTATTCAGTCCTCATCTTATATATGCTTCCTCCAGCTTGCTCTTAGTTGACCGGGCTAGATCTTAGCTGACGCTTATTTAACGTCTGCGTAAACCATAAGCCTTCTGGGCAAGGATGCACAGTGCGCTTAGTCGGAGGTACAAACTCGTCAAGCATGTCTGCTACCGTCTTGCTGCAGTAATCTACTAATAATGACAGGTCAGAAGGGGAATTGAGCAGCAGGGGGCGAGGAAGATATTTTCGTTTTGACTGCATCAATGTCAAAGCTCTTGAGGTTTCGCGATTCGCAGGTAATTTTGGCTTCGCAGGAGG
The DNA here is from genome assembly GCA_009760855.2 of Cristatella mucedo. Lineage (NCBI taxonomy): Eukaryota > Metazoa > Bryozoa > Phylactolaemata > Cristatellidae > Cristatella > Cristatella mucedo. Next base: position 2,975,516 of record WPIO01000050.1, on the reverse strand, counting down.
GAATAAACTGTAGAATGAAGGATATATCGGCATAGGATGAGATGAGCAGAATTGGTTAATAATAGGGGGTAATAGTTTACACTCGTCGGAGAATATTTGATTTGAGTGCGTTGCCCTTCTCGTGAGTGGAGTTATGCACAGTCAGTGCACGAAACCCGGCAAATACAGTGTTAATTAAGCCATTAAAATGAATGTTAAAATTACCCATAACGAGGAAAGATCGATTGGTTGCAAACAGAATCGAATCGAGATCAAATAAATCTGAGATAACGGAGGACTTGACACCTGGGGGATGTATTACTGCCACCATTGACAGCTTGTTGCCGGAGGGACTTAAAAACAAGAGATTCGGAAGACTGCTACGAGGAGGGTGCACACAGTTTAGAACTGAGGGACGACCTGGTGAAAATGACGACTCTTGCGGCAGTTTTCATTGATCTAGGGTTATCAATGAACGAAAACCTGTTGGCGTAGCGTCATTTACGGATAAGTCTTTTGTCAATTTCTGCCAGGTCTCGGTCAATATGAGCAGGTCATGACCGTCATCAATAATCTTCTCGTGTATTAATAGGAGTTTATTGCACATCGAGTGAGCATGCCAAAGTCAAACGTGAACGCATGGCAGCACGAGATAATGCTTTGAGTACCGAACGAGCGGAGCCTTAGGCCACCCGATGGCTACTCCTGGGCCAAGAGAGGAGAGAGAGAGAGAGGAGAGAGAGAGAGAGAGAGGAGAGAGAGAGAGAGAGAGAGAGAGGAGGAGAGAGAGGAGAGAGAGAGAGAGGAGGAGAGAGAGAGAGAGAGAGAGAGAGAGAGAGAGAGAGAGAGAGAGAGAGACGCACCGCGCTTTGACCGCTGCCATCAGAACTTAAGCGCTTGGACGCTGTCGCGAAATTATCGACACTCGATTGACTTAGCGCGGCCTCAGCGTCAATTAGCTTAGCCTTGCTTAAATCCTTTCGCAAATGTGCCGAACTTATTTGTAACGCCCGATGGTTATACCCATTTTGAATAGCCCCCCTTTCAACCCAACACCCAGGATTAAATGCTTAATGCTGGGCGAGTGATTCGCTGCGACCATCCGGCGGTCCGCCGGATGGTCGCAGCTCAGCGAGCGCCCGATTTCACCGTGCCGTTCAGCCGAACAAAGCGGGCTACTGTGTCTGCACCATTTCTGGGATTGCAGGCTGCCTGGTCTACGCTTTCTCTAGCTACGTCTTTGGTTTGACAGACCTGATGGCTGTCGTCGTTGCGGCGATCGCCAGGTTTACAATAATATGCCACTCTTCAATCGGTAATTGCTCGCGCGAAGCTTCCAGCTTCCACGTCTCTTCCGCTTCCTGCTTGTCCCGCAGCTCGCGTTCAAGCGCTGCGTCCATCGCCGATCTGAGCCGCTTGCGATCGAGGCTCGGCACGTGGACGGACGGTCGGGGGATCCTTTTTGGTGGGCACCTCGGATGGATGGGCTGAATTTCGGAACGGAACGATGGGCCTTTCCCATCATCCGATGCGATTCCGTATTAAACGCAGGTCAGGTTTGCTGGTTCAGGTGGACGGACTTGAAGGAGGAAGAAATGTGACGATGAACACGAATTGAAGCTCTTCGGCGGCCCGGTAGCGTAAGCGCTACCGGGCGAACCGTCGCCACGGCACTGCCAGCGACACGACGCGTCGAATGTATAAAACGTGCCCGATGTAGAATGCAAGAGCACTCCTGCGCTCATATTTACTGTCGCAATCTGACTCGAGCGCCAGTCATCTCCACGCAGCTCCCACGCTGGTGCGAGCAGGCTATCGTGCGAACGCTTACGCACCCGTTTGCAGGAGACTGAGGCTAGCGGACGCTGAAGGCAGCCCGCTCGAGCGGGCTCGTGTCCAAAACCTTCTTTTGAAAACTCAGTCGCACGCTACATCTGTGGAATATCTGGAGGGCTGCTCGCCGATGGCGCTCGCGTCGACTCCTCGAACTCGAGAGCGTGCGGCGGCGCGTTTGAAATGAGAAATGCGCTTGCGTCCCAATTAGGAGAGCCTGATGGCTCGCCAAACGCCGCGCCTTTCTCGCGCCTCTTGAGACTCAGTCAAGAGGAGCTTGCTCGTCACTTCCTCTGAAAGCACGATAGATCCAATTAAATGGCAGCTCCCTCTGGAAACGGACGCTCAACGTGCGCGTCAAAGGCGTGCCGCCGCCTAACCTCACGGCAGCCATCGGCGGCCACTCTCATAGGCCCGGAGGCAGGCCCCATCCGGGCGCCGGGCAGCCCGTTCCGGAAGCAGCGCGACCTGACCGCATCCAGCGAGGGACTGACGGACTTCCAGGCCGGAGAGGCCTTCCGTAAGGCCTCTCCGGCTACGCACGCCTGCTGCAAGTCGCGTGTGGGTCGCCTGCGTAGAGAGATTAGAGCCCCCACAGGCTGCAGGCCTTGTGTCAGGCAATAGAGTTTGTTCACATTCAAATGAAAGCCTGCCGAATCACTCGGTTAGAGCATCGAGCAACACGCGTATCCACTAAACACTAAGTAAACGAATATAGTTCATTCGTATCGCAACCCAAGAGAGCTTAATCCTGATCCAGGCACTTCACATGTGGCTCGGGGCTCTAGCCTGCGATCATCAAATACGTTCATCTCGACCTTGGTTGAGGCGAGCACCTTAGCCGCCAGGCTCAGGCTCAGGGCAGCAGAAGCACACTGACGCGAACTGCTCAGATGTGTGAAGTGCGAGGGTGAAGGTGATCATTATTTCTGATTTCAGTCGCATGGGCTTTGCCGTACATGTCTTAATTGCAAAGAATAAAGCTCCAGGACGTTTAATGGTGTATACAGTAAAATTTATCCAACCAAAATATCACTAGCCCCAAAGTATACAAGAAGAGCTGAACTCGCAATTCAAATTTCACTCTGATGCGCGAAGTTTTGGCCAAGCGATGAAATTTCTAAGGAACAAATCAGCACTGAAAGTTACACTTTTTAAGCATGTCGAGTTGCACCTCAACGAGCTTCACGCATGTACCTTGGTCTACCAGGTTCAATATATTTGGATGCGAGTAGCATATAATGCAGGGATCGGTAGATTTCTTATTTATGAATATGTTGCTTCCGAATTACATCCAGGTTAGACGCAGTTTGCATAACTGTTTCTTTTTTTATCCGGAAGTCACCAGAACTTTCGATCCCATTTCTAACACATTTTTATTTCGAAAGGTACCATGCACAAATATTATATTGCTGAAGAAATTTTAAAATTATTTTCCGATTGTTCAGAACGTTCAATTTTAGCATAGCGAGCGGCCCATTCAGCTCTTCGGCACTCACTCAGCTCCTCCAAAAGTACTCGTCTTTTACGCGTAAATATTGACAGGCACGCTCGAGGTAAAACGTTCACTATTATAGTCACAAGCAATGAGACTCGCACACGAGTACCTGTAAGGGTCTTCAAGCAATAAGCCCACCTCCGACACCAAATGTTACGGACGAACTGTAGCAGTTCCTGAACTCAAGCGCTTCAAGCCCAAAACATATCGCATGTAACGGGGGGTGGGAGACATCCTCGTACACGTGTGACAAAGACTGCTGATAGAGCATATATATATATATATATATATATATATATATATATATATATATATATATATATATATATATATATATATATACTATATATATATATATATATACATATATATATATATATATATATGTATATATATATATATATATATATATATATATACATATATATATATATATATATATATATATATATATATATATATATGGCTGATAGAGCCGCGGCCTCGAAGCGGCATGGCTCAAGTGTTGTGGTTGCTGCACGGGAAGAGGAAGGGCGGCGCCGACGGTAGCAGAGCACGCCAGCAACCACGAAATCGCCCATGACTTATTGCAGCAATTCCACCTCGTAGCGGTTCACTTGGCAGCCTTTACGGCATTAGCGATCTCGTGCAACTCATTTTAAAGACCGACGACGTACGACCGACCAGCCGTCGCTCGAAACGCCTGGCATTTTTCGGCGTCTATATAGTAATATAGTAAATATAAATAGCCATATAGTAAATAGCCATATAGTAAATACTGAAACCGGTTCCGAATCGATGCAATTCTGGAACCGCTTATGATCTAATGCACCGGCTCAATCTGACCGATTCATGAGGCAGGCGTTTTTCACTGCTGCGAATAATGGACAAAGCCCCACAGACGTAAGAGCCTTTCATCGTGATCTCCGCGACCTTTTACTTTCCCTGCGTCGCTGCAAAGTTTCGCAGACCTCGCCGGCCGACCGATATCGGCTGCTGCCGCGAGCCACAGCACCAAAGGAAGTCCGCCTCGCGCTCGGCGCGCGTCGGCGCGCGAAAGCCCGCGCACCGACCCCGAGACCGACGTCGACGTCGAGCCGCACCGACGCTGACGCCGAGGACGCCGATGCGAGCCCGCGCCGTCACCGAGGCGTTCGCCTCGCGTCGGTCGCGCGGCAGTCGCTCGCTCTCTCGCTTACGGCTCGCAATAGCCGGACCCAGCGGCGACGACGACGCCGCCGCCGCCGCTGCCGCCGCCTCTGGCGTCCTTTCTTTCTCTCTTTCAGCCAAGAAGTACTTGACCAAGTCCACCATGCTGCTCAGCGTACTCCTAGCGTTCGCCTACAGCCTCTTCTGGTCGGCTCTGCCGCTAGGCGGCGCTTGGGGCTCGTACGGCGTCGAGCCGTTCGGCACTGCATGCTCGATCGACTGGGCGAACCCGAGCAACTTCAGCTACCTCGTGACTATCGCGGTGATGCTCTACTGCGCGCCGCTGGCGGCGTTAGTCTACTGCTACTTCCGCATATCGCGGCACGTCTACTCGTCGGCACGCGCCTTGCAGCAGCAGCTAGCATACCGGCGTCGCACGGCAAGTTGGCGCCGCTGGTGGCCGTCGCGGCCCGAGGCCTCCGCCGCCGCCGCCGCACGTGGTGGCGGAGAAAAGTTACCGCTGCCGTCACTGTCGCCTCTCCAATCGTCGAAGCACACCTACGCCTTAAAGGTGAGCGGCAGCACGGCGTCCTGCGGACGCGCAGGACGCCGAAGGGCGCCAAAGGGCACCGAAGCTGCTCGCTGCTCCTGTCGAACGAGGAGCGACCAAGTTGAGCGCGACGCGGCAGTAGCAGCCTAGCAGCCTAGCAGCCTAGCAGCCTAGCAGCCTAGCAGCCTAGCAGCGCAGCGGCGAAAGAATGCTGCTACGCTCGAGAACGGTGGAGGGAGGGAGGGGGAAGACGGCGACGCCATTTTCGGATGAGACATCTGGCAAGCGGCTCTTTCATTTCAGTTGCTTGAACGCGTGTGTTCCTCGCCTTTGCCCTAGAGCGTATTCAGTTTCGTTGGCTCGTTTCCGCAAATGCAGGCGTCCGTACGTGCCCACTTGCCTAGTCGGCTACACAGTACGCAGCTCCCGCCTGCCAGTGCGTTTCCAAATCATCCCATATGCATCGCGCCACTCCCGGGAGGGGTGTGCTTCGGACCACTTCAAAATGGTCAAGAAAGTCTGAACAGAGAAAGAGAGAGAGAGAGACAGAGAGAGACAGAGGGTGATAGAGAGAGAGAGAGAGAGAGAGAGAGAGAGAGAGAGAGAGAGAGAGAGAGAGAGAGAGAGAGAGAGAGAGAGAGAGAGAGACAGAGACAGAGACAGAGAGACAGAGAGAGACAGAGAGAGACAGAGGGTGATAGAGAGAGAGAGACAGAGAGAGAGAGACAGAGAGAGAGACAGTGAGAGAGAGAGACAGAGAGAGGGAGACAGAGAGAGACAGAGAGAGAGAGAGAGAGAGAGAGAGAGAGAGAGAGATATAGACGAGAGAGATACCAGAGAGAGAGAGAGAGAGAGACAGTGAGAGAGAGAAAGGTACAGAGGAGAGGAGAGACAGAATAGAGAGACAGAGAGAGAGATAGAATAAGAGATGATAGAGAGAGAGAGAGAGAGAGAGAGAGAGAGAGAGAGAGAGAGAGAGAGAGAGAGAGAGAGAGAGAGAGAGAGAGAGAGAGAGAGAGAGAGAGAGAGAGAGAGAGGGAGACAGAGAGAGAGAGAGAGTCTCCAGTTCCAATACTCTCGCAGGGAAAATAAAAGCTCCTTATCTGATGAAACTAACGCTGACAGCATTTTTTAAAGTTAAAACTCATATACTCCTAAAGGAATTCACTCAAACGCGTGAATTTTTCCCTGCGACATTGTGTGCGTGCGCGCGCGCGTGTGTGTGTATGTGTGTGTGTGCTTACTCGCGTCGAAATTTGGCCTTGAGAGCATGCTATACTGATTAATTAGCATACTTATTTTCAGCATCTAGGAAAGTGTATGGCAAGAGATGTAGTTCCGTAAGGCACTAAATCGTATTACGAGTATTCGTATACTTAGGTGAGGGTGATTATCCTGACATTCTTGCCAAGGAATAAATATAGCCGGCACTTCTAATTTTGTAACTGAGGTCGAAGGTTGAATATTTCCAGTCAATTTATAAGTTAATTCTGGTCGGGCTTGTATGGAATTTTAGTAAGGAAAAGGAAGCGGCCAACAATCGAGACAATTGAAGCAGCCTATTGGCTAATTGACCTTTTGTTATTTCTGGCACCCTGTTTTCGCAGGGACAAGAGATTCGTAGTTCGGGAGCTCAGCTTACCGTCATATTTTGTATGTGTCCTTTGTAATGCAATCTAATGTATCTCCGTCTGTAACTCCACAAAGTCATAAAGACCATGTGGGTGTTACGCAGGAGAGTTTTGTGTAGCCCACTCACAGCCTAAGCGGCTTTCAGTACGCATTAGGTAGCCAACAGACTTCATCTCACGCAACAAAGAGAAAGTGGGAAGCATAGCACAGTCAGGAGAGCAGTTGAGGTAGTCAGTAGCGTGGAAGTAGCAGCTCAGGACCGCTGAAAAGGATGAGTCATAGTCGGCAGCAGGAGAGTAGTTGTCGTTGCGTAAGAATTGTGAAAGCGAGTTCCACCTGCAGAGCCAACGTATCTGTCGCCAACGGTCTTTAAGCGAAGGAATGGAAGGGCTAATTTATTGTTCACACAGGACCTGAGGGCGCGAACAGGCTGAAACTGGTGCACCAGCTCAGCTAGGTACGAAGGAGCCAAGCCATGGCGGACCTTGTGGGTCAGCGTGAGCACTTTGCTCTGTATCCGTTGCTCAACCGGAATCCATCCTAGCTCTTTTAGCAAAGGAGACAGGTGCTCAAACCACTGGGACTTGAAGATTAGCCTTGAAGCCAAATTCATAGTAAGCTGCAGTGGCCTAATAGATTCTAATTAATAATTTCTAATTAATAATTTCTTTTGCAGCCCAGCCAAAAGGGAATTGCAATAATCAAGCCGAGACAGAACTAGGGAGCTAGTTCAATATTTTACAAGCAACTGTGGGAGACAGCTTCTAATCTTGGATAGGGATCGGACGTGATGGTTAGCTGTAGAAGCAGTCTTCTGAATACAGCTTTTAAAATTGAGGCAGTTGTCGAAAACGACACCTAAATTTTGGGCATGTGGTGATGGTCGAACTACAGCATCACCTATTAGAAGAGCAAAGCCTTTTAATTCAGCCACACGCTTAGGGTGTCCTATGAGAAGCAGTTCGGTTTTATCGTCATTTAATTTCAGGAAGTTTTCCGACATCCAGGATCGAATGTCGGCAAGGCAAGCATTCAGTTTCTCAGTTGCTGCAGCAGATTCCGACGGTTTGAATGACAAATACAACAGAGTATCGTCAGCATAGAAGTGATATCCTATTCCACGGGCCTTAATCACTTTTCCCAGAGGTTGCGTATAAATGGAGAACAGCAAGGGACCGAGTACAGACCCTTGAGGGACTCCACAGGTGTGACCCTTCTCGTGTCTGAGACCTGACCCCCACACGACACGGATTGAACACGATCAGACAAGTATGATTTAAACTACGCCAGTGCTTCGTCTGCCAGACCGATCGTTGTTCTCAATCGTTCAAGCAGAACTTCGTGATCAATGGTGTCGAAGGCAGCAGACAGATCTAGCAGAGCTAAGGCAGTGACATTCCCGTCGTCGTTGCCCCGTAGAATGTCATTGTTAACACGGAGGAGAGCAGTTTCAGCAGAGTGCTGCCTCTTGAAACCTGATTGAAATGTTTCTGACATTCCATTATTTTCAATATGTCCAACCAGCTGCTTGGCAAATTTTTTTTCAAGAATCTTTGATAAGAAAGGAAGAAGGAAAACTGGGCGATAGTTTGCAAGGACCTCGGTGTCTAATCCAGGCTTTATAAGAATGGGTCTAACGATTGCCGATTTGAAGGTCTTGGGCATGACCCCTTTTCCCAAAGAAGCATTAAAGATCTTGGTTATGGCAGCGCAAAGTTGGTCTGCTAGTGGAGACCACAGAGATGAGGGTATAGGGTCTTCAGGAGACGAGCTCTTTTTGCTAGAACATAGTAAGGTAGCCACATCGCATGCAGAAACATCGGAGAACCTTTTAAGGAAGGTCACAGGTTGTGGAACCATAGTTGCTTTAGTCAGAGGGGGCTTTATGGAGGCACGAATGTGCATCATTTTTTCAGTAAAGAAGGCTGAAAACTTTTCGGCTGAGCCCTTAATATCTGGGGAGTCAGACCTCACAGCATTGGCCAGTAAATGGTTTACTGTCTTATAAATCTGTTTAGTGTCCTACTGGCAGGAATTCAGCTTTCGAATGAAAAAAGCCACAGATGACAAATTTCCCTTATTAAGAGAAATTAATATTTAATTATTATTAAGTTACTATTATTAATTTATCATCAATTATTATTATTTAATTATTATTAATTATTTTAATAATAATTATTAATATTAAGAGAAGTGGCTGCTGCCAATTTTCTGGTGTTATTAAATGATCAAGAAGGCTGGTCAAGTCGCCGTTGAAATAATCTTTCGCTATGAAGGTCCGAAAATAAAACTACCAGCAGTTTAACTGTATTTTGCATACGCATAGTATTGGCTGCTTTCGTTTGACCTCTTGAGAAATTTAGCATCAGCCAGGTTGTTATGGCAACTTATGACTGAGCTGAGCTGAGGAGAACGCAGTAATTGAGCGAAGTTGCCCAACTTAATTCAAGTCACTTTGCTGCTTAGTTTGAAGGTTGCTGTAAAAAAAATAACACAAGCAGATTCAACAGCCTCTTTTGTATAACGACAGAAGAGCCTTTAAGGCAATCACCACCGCTTGCAGTGGCGATAAAGAATCACCCACCGCAGGATTCGAGCCCACGACCACGGGACCGAGGTCGTAAAAAGCAGCCGCCTTACACCACTATTCTGTGAGCGTAAGAGTTGTGCAAAGGTGGGCTGGTAGTCTTGCAGCTGGCCGGAAAAAGTCTCAAGAATGGCAGTGTGCATGAATCGACAGTCGAGGCACTCTACGCTTGGCACATCGCTTTTAGCATTAGCCTTGCCCTAGTATGGCGACCGACCATTGGTTGGTGAGGCGCTCGATGGCGAGCTTAGTGTGGTGTCTGCATCCGGCTTTCCTCGTTGCGCCACGGGGCGCCACAGTCAACTAAATACAAAGAATGCCGAGAATGGGAAAGAAACAGTTTTATAAAGTATATAGAGCTCCTCGAGGCTGCGGTCAATAGTCACTATTGGCCGTGATGACTGTCCTAGTCCGGGAGAATATTTCAGTTGTATTATTAGGTCCGCTGTTCTTCTCTCGGTGACATCCGCCGAAGTACAGCAGCAGTACGCTGTCACGGTACAGCGGACCCAACAGAAGACCTTCATGCAAAATATAATTCATTTGTATAGCGCCCTAAGAGAACGTAATCTCTATGCAGGCGCTTCGTATTTGCCACGGGGTTCTAGCCCGCTACCTCGGCCAGATCTTGGTCGGGCGAGCACCTTAAAACCACTGAGCCACACCAGCGCGGGGTATAAGCATAAGTTCGATAAAAGGTCGTGCATCGTGTACACGTCTGTGGAGGCTACGCATACAACTCGGGCAAATGGTCGGTTGGACCGTTGTTTTAAGCATGTGGTGGGGTACGCAACCAGAGAGAGAAAAAGAGAGAGAGAGAAAGAGAGAGAGAGACAGACAGACAGAGAGAGTAAGAGAGAGACAGAGAGAGAGAGAGAGAGAGAGAGAGAGAGAGAGAGAGAGAGAGAAACACACACACACACACACACACAGAGAGAGAGAGAGAGAGAGAGAGAGAGAGAGAGAGAGAGAGAGAGAGAGAGAGAGAGAGAGAGAGAGAGAGAGAGAAACACACACACACACAGACAGAGAGACAGAGAGACAGAGAGACAGAGAGACAGAGAGACAGAGAGAAGAGAGACAGAGAGAGAGAGAGAGAGATGGCATGCAGATATGTGTGACTGTTAAAAAAAGGATCTTGAAAGGAGGAACGAGCCTAATATACCGCGCTGCTCTTCCCCATTTACGTGGACCCGGAAGGAATAACTGACCGTGGTAGCTCGGCTCAAGATCGAAGCTCTAGCAAGGTCAAAGCTCCGAGGGTAAACTAATGCTGCCACCGGGCTTCCTGCTAAGATCGACGGAGAATGTGTGCTTCTCATTCACTGTCATCGTAGAGCGACTCGTTCGTATTTGCCGTTAATAATTTAATAATAATTTTTAGCATTTTTCAGGTCTAATAATTTTTAATTGTTAATATTTTTTAGACGTTGGCATGCTAGTACTTCTTATCTAACTCGTCCTGGGCTTTGCTTATAATAATCTCTAGATGACTTAGTTTATTCGCCAGCTCGACTTGGGCAGCCCCGACTGTGAGCGGCCGTGTTGGCATCGCGCGAACCGCGTTGGTCGCGCTTCCAGCCTATCGCGCGCCTCCCCAGCCTCGGACCTCCCGACGGAACGTGTGGGGGCCCCCAGCCGCCGCTAGCTAGTTCGCCCAGCCGATCGTGCGGGCGATCGTGTGGCGCACGATGTCGCGGAGGAGGAGCCCGTCATTCTATTGTGGCTGGCGGAGACCACGGCCGCCGTGGAGCCACACCCAGACTGCAGATTTTTCCCCCATTTCTATCGCTATCTGCCGGTGATAAATACGCGAAAGAGGGGGTAATGGTGACGCCGTGCCTCGCGCGCACAGGTTGAGACCACGGCCGCCTCGGAGCCGCACCCAGACCGCAGATATGTTTTTTTCATTCCCCACTCGCGATCTGCCGGTGATAAATACACAAAAGAAGGGGGTAATGGCGTCGTACCGCGCGCACGCGCGCACGCGCGCACGCGCACGCGCGCACAAAACACACACACACACACAGATATAAAAAGATTCAAACACGCGCGTGGTACACTTGGGCCTCGGCCCTGTCTTTATTTGCCCCCCCCCCCCCGCGGGACGCAGGTCGGCAGCGTGGCGACGCACACCGTCGAACCCCGACCCCCGCCGGAGCCATGGCTGGTAACCGTGCCTGCCAGCGAGCTCCTCTCAGTGGTGGCGCTCGGAGGGTCGAGGGGGGGGGTAAAGTGCTTCGCTAAGACCTCGTTCTGGGGCGTCGCCGACGCCGCTTCCTGGTTCGAGCCGGCGGCGCGCAGGTTTGTACCAAGCTCCGTTGCCAGCCAAGACGTCCTGCGACCATGTGAGCGAGCAGCCGTTATCCGTTGTCGCAGGGCCTCAAGGCGCAGTGGTAGACAACGCGGTAGACTACTCAGAAAGCTCACTGAGGCCGCGAGCGAAAAGCTGATGGCGCGAGCGAAAAGCTGGCGTCTGCTCCATCGATGAGCAGCCGCCATGGTTAAAGGTTAAAGGTTAAACGGCTGTCGCCCTCTCAAAAGAAATTTTGGAAAGCTTATTTCTTCCTCGCCAGAAATCATCTACAAGAAGCCGGCTGGCTGGGCTCACAATCCGCGTTAGGCTAGGAACTTTTGACCTGGGTAGCGCGTTACGCCGCGAGCTGCAGGAAGTGCGTCACGCCGCAAGACAGCGGCTGCTAGTTCTCGTGTGCATTCAGTCCGCCAGGAGACCATGCAACTGGTGCCGAATCTGAACTGAACCACCGCGAGAACGCGCTCTCAGTAAAAAATGTATCTCTGCCTGTAGCTCCGCAAAGCCACAAAGACTAAGTGGGTGTTACGCAGGAGAGTTTTGTATAGCGCACTCACAGCCTAAGCGGCTTTCGGTGCGGTCTCGACTTCGTTGTGCAGGACTACAGTACATTCGGGCTACGCAGTCTGGCTAGATACGGTGTCCGATCGACCGTGAAATGGTGAAGACTAGTCAAGCGTTTCAAATCGATGCCTACTGCCCTAGAAGACGCCTGCTCAAGGAGGGCGAGACAGCATCTGTCGGTCCTCAGGCCATGAGGCACCGGTGCCTTCAAAGGCACCGGTGCCAGCTTTGTTGTATAAAGATCGCGCCAGGAAAACCGAAGCCTACAGTCTGATGTTTTCATACAATTTAAGATTTGAGATTTCCAGCCCGCTATCTCTCTCTCCCTCTCTCTCTCTGCCCTCCGTTGCACTCCTCCAGCAGCCCTTATGTTCCATTTATACACAGCATAAATAAAGTGCCTAGAAAGAGATTAAATTCTCTGAGGGCCTTATACAAATGGCTTATTACTATTCCTATTACAAATCCTGCCGGTACTGCGTAGGCATGCAGGCACGGCCGACGCATACGACTGGCCGCGCCGTCGTTCCGACGGAGGAGAACGATGTCAGCACACAATCCGTTCCGATATCCGGTCGCTCGTTCGTCGCTCGACCCAAGATGTCGCGGCGGTCCGCATTGCGGTCAAGCGGTGGATGCGCCTATGCATGACCTTGACCTGGGTCGCCGTTCATTCGACCGGTGGTCGACGCGAGCGCCCCGCGCGTGCCCGTGTCGCGGCTTCGCTTGAGGTACGCGCGCTTCAAGCGATGCCGCCACGAGCACTGCCACGCAGGCACTTCGCGGCAGTGCTCGCGGGACCAGAAGCTCGTACCGTCGGCCGGAAGCCGCCGCGGCATCTAGCTCAGCGTCTGCGCCAAAAAGCCTAGGCGTTGTGGGTCCGCGAAGGTATAGCAAAGACCGTCCAGACCTGTATTAATATTTATAGGTAATATAATTATTACAATAATATATTTGCAGGTCATATTTATTGAGAGCGAGCGGCATAGGGTTATCTTGCTTTGCGAATGTCCGAGTTCTTCCTGAAAAGGGTGGTCCTTAAATCTCTGTCAGGAGAGATATATATTTTTATATGTATATGCATATATACACATATATATATATATATATACATACATATCATATATAAATACGTTTGTATATGTACATATATATGCAATGCGTTCGGATAGCGCCTTAAGAGAGCTCAGTCTCCATGCAGGTGCTACGCACACGCTGCACGGCTTGAGCCCTCGGCCTTAATGATAATAATAACAATAATTTGATAAAGCTCCCTCAGAGAACTCAATCTCGTTCTAGGCACTTTGCAATTGCTGCAAAGGAAGCATGATAGAATGGTTAGTGGTCGCATGCTTAATAAACATTAAGATTAACATGCTTGGAGGTTACATGCACAGGGTCAGCATGCGAGTGCGGTCAGTGGCAGCATGCACAGCGTCAGCACGAATAAACACATAATGAACGAATCACAGGGACTCACTAAAAGCTGTCATAAATAGAAGCGTTTTTAGTTTCTTTTTAAATGTGGCCAAGTCGGAAGATGTCGTGACGCACGTCGGGAGAGAGTTCCAGGCTTTGGGAGCATACGAACTAAAAGCACGGTCTTTATAGGATTTGAGATTTGTACGAGGTATGGGTAAACGGTTCGATTCCAAAAAGCGGGTTGTACGATGCTTAGCCTGGTGGGGGAGTAGACCTACTAGGTAGGCTGAAGCCAAGTAGTGAAGGGACCTAAAAGTGAGTTACAAAACCTTGAAATAGATGTGTTACTTGACTGGTAGCCAGTGCAGGTCAGCGAGCAGTGGTGTGAGGTGGCAAATGCGACGCTCACGATAGGCAAGTCTAGCTGCAGAGTGTTGCAGCAGCTGTAAGCGCCTGAGTTCACTGGTCGGTAGACCAGCAAGCAGTCAGCTTACAGAAGTCAAGACGGGATGTCACAAATATATGGACCAATTTCCAATTCACACGACCGCTTCCTTGTCGGCGCGCGCGCGCGTGAAGCTCCAGCCCACGCCAGCAACTCGCCAACACCTGGCCGCTCCTCGCTGTGCCGCAGGCTGCGGCACAGCTGCCGCGCCGCGCAAAATCGCCGGCCAAGCGCACGCGCCAGCCGGCGGCACAGCGATTTCCGTTACGTTTGGACGAGAGCACCGACTGACGCCGGCTGGCGCTTCTCGCGCGCGCTTTGCCTTTAACGGAGAGCACATCTTAGCGTGACGCTCGCCGACGTCTTCATTCGTCAGTTTCTCTTCGCTGCAGATCGGCGCGCTCCTGTGCGTCTCTTTCTTCGTCTGCTGGACGCCGTACGCCATCGCTTCGCTGTGGACGCCCGTGTTTGGCCAGAGGTCGATCACGCCCAGATACGCCCTGCTTTCGGCCATGTTCGCCAAGGCGTCGGTCGTCTTCAATCCGACGCTCTACCTGCTGCTGGACAGAGGATTCGTTCGCAGGCTCGCGTGCCTGAGGACGACGGCGGCGGCGACGTGCCGGAGCGCGTCGTCGTCGTCGTCGCCGCCGCCGCCGCTAGCTGACCGCGTGGCGCTCGTGCAGCCCCGCGGCCGAGCAGCAGACGAGCTCGCCCTGACCGACGGCAAAAACGACTGAGCTCCGCCCCGCCGCCGCCGCCGATTTTGGCGGCCGCTTTTTTGCACACCTTTCGCGAGCCGCTAGCGCGCTCCTATCGGATTCGGTCCCAAGTTTCCGTGCTTCTTCCGGGTTAAAGGGTCGAAGGGCAGCACGGGGGTGCTGCAGCGCGGGCTCCACCGAAGCGCCGGCGGCGGCGGTGGCGGCGCGTGGCGCGGGCCGGGTTCGATGTCATGACCTCGAGTCACGAGGTGCCCTCAGCGAAACCTAGCGCCCCCCGGCGGCGGCTGCGGCGCGAGCGTGGAAATGGCGGCGGCGCTCAGGTTCGTACGCCGGCGGGGTTCGCGGCGTCAGACCCATCGGCTAGCAGTGGCGCTAGACCAAAGTGAAGTGGGCGCGCCGCACGGCGCGTGGAGGTTCTCTCGCTTATGCGCACGGACGCAGGAGAATCTATTGCGGCGCCATGCTTGCCAAGCCTAATTACTTCACGGAGCGTCTTTGCGCGACTTACCTCTTACCTCTTACTTACCTCTATAATTGTATGGCAAGTCGGCCAGCCCATTGGTACGTATGCCAAGCTGAAAGCCTGATTTTGGAGAGCGAAACCAGTTGAGAATATTCATAACAATACATTTGTATGGCTATCTCTGAGAACTTAAGGGTGAATTTAAAGAAATACTTAAAAAGAAATTGGCTCGACGATCGAATATTTGTTCGGGTATCTTTCACAAGACAAGCATGTTTGAAATGGGATTGTAATTTTCTGACGACTTCACAATCAAGAAAGAAATAACCATGCAAACCGTATCTAATCAGATGTAAACCGGAGGAAGAAATGACCATGCAAACCAATCTAAACCGGATGTAAACCGGAAAGAGCATTTCTACAACTAGCAAATTTAATGATCTCTGCATTATATGTGACTTATATACCCAAATATTGAACCTTGGTAGATCGAGGTACATTTGTGAAGCTTGTTGAGGTGCAGATTTGGGACTTTTGAAAGCATAACTTCAGTGTAGCTGTGTACCTTTCAAAATTCATAACTAGGCCATTACTTCGCGTATCAGAGGATGAACTTTGAATTGCCAATCTCTGTGCATGCTGCCACTAGCCAAATTTGCATGCTGACCATGTGCATGTCACCCCTAACCATGTTATTAATTTGGGTTGTTTATAAATCATGATATTACTCACCATTCAATTGCATTTCTTTTTGCAGCAAATGTAAAGCGCCTAGAAAGAGATTGAGTTCTCTGAGGGCGCTTAATCAAGTGCATTATTATTAGTGTTATTATTAATCTGGTTGTACACGCTGACGTTAGAGTAATTTCTAATTTAGGTCGAATGATTTGGCTATACAAGTTTCCAGGAGTCCTGGAGATTTATTTTTTGCAATCATGGACATGTACCGACTGGTAATGGCTGAATAGAATAGCGTTAAGTGGTACCTTTCTAGGTATGTAGCAAAATACCGGGTTCAGAACGATTGAGAAAGGCAGCAAAACAAGGTCACTTTGAAAAAAAAGGTGCATAAGGAAGAGATGGAAATTCTGCCGTAGAGCGGATGCATGAAGGAACAGTGAGGAGTGAGAGAGGAAGTGAGAAGAAGAGAGAGAGAGAGAGATGAAGGAGGAGTGAGAGAGGAAGTGAGAAGAAGAGAGAGAGAGAGAGATGAAGGAGGAGTGAGAGAGGAAGTGAGAAGAAGAGAGAGAGAGAGAGAGATGAAGGAGGAGTGAGAGAGGAAGTGAGAAGAAGAGAGAGAGAGAGAGAGAGGAAGGAGGAGTGAGAGAGGAAGTGAGAAGAAGAGAGAGAGAGAGATGAAGGAGGAGTGAGAGAGGAAGTGAGAAGAAGAGAGAGAGAGAGAGAGAGAGAGAGAGAGAGAGAGAGAGAGAGAGATGAAGGAGGAGTGAGAGAGGAATGCAAAGCTCTGAGCGAACCTCCAGTGAGTCAAATTCTTCACCAGCATTGCAACCACAATAACTAGCTAATAAGCCTGAAGAGCGCCAAGGGAAAGCCTTCATTGCCACACCATCATGCATACAAAGCTGCGAAAGCATATTATCATATTATCTCAAGCATATAATCTATCTCAAGGAATAGCGCAGTGGCACGAAGCTGCTCACTTGTAATAATATCTGAGATAATAACAATAATAATAATAATGCTGAGAATGCTGGTCTCACACGACCACAATGGAAGGTAAGAACCAATGAAGCAGCAAATTTTCTATCCATATATTCGTGTACGCATGCAAAGAGTAGCTTTAGCAGTCAGTAAAACATAATTATGCATTTAAAAAAAGTAATGAAATCGCAACAGTTCAGGGTGTCCTCAAGAGTACATAATAATAAAAAAAAAAAAATAACACATTTGTATAGCGCCCTTGGAGAGCTAATCTCTTTCTGGACACTTTACGTATGCTGTAGAGGGAGCATGATCATATGGTTAGTCATAGCATACACAGGTCAACATGGATAACACAGTTAGAGGTGACATGCACAGGGTCTGCATGCAGATAATCATGTGCCCGTAGCACGCGAAAGCCACTGAATAGTGCCGGCACGGTTGCACAAGGACCGAAAGCTGAGATAATACTGATTGCTTCTCGAGTCACGTTTCACTAGGCTGGGATACTACACCACGTGCCTACTGGTATTCAGGTCGGGTAAAGTCACGCTACCGGCAACAGTCTTGGTTTAACGGTATAGGTCAATGAATGAATGCAGGCAGCCATATACCTTCGATCTATTCTTACTGCGAAGTTCTTGATTCATGGACACTGCAACAATAATACTGCTAAAACATTGCTAGTAAGTTCCAGTCTGGCTTTAGAGCTAATCACTCCACAGACCCATCATTGCTTAGGGTGTACAACGACCTACTAAGGAATGCAGACATGGGTAGAGTGTCTCTGCTTGTTTTGCTCGATATTTCGGCAGCTTGTGATACTATCGATCACAAAGTTCTTCTAGAGCGCCTCTCATCTCGCTTAGGCATCACTAGCACTGCTCTGCAATGGTTCAGGTCCTATCTCAGTGAGAGACTCCAGAGTATTGACGTGAATGGACAAAGATAATCCGAGGTACATCTGAAATATGGGCTACCTCAGGGCTCCGTGCTAGGTCCTGTTCGTTTCACGGTTTATACTCTCCCTCTTGCTGATGTGATTGCCTAGCACAATCTAGGCTTTCACTTCTATGCAGATGACACTCAGTTGTACCTTTGCTTTGATACCTCCCAGCCTTCGAGCACCTCGAATTCTTTCAACTCACTTGCTGCATGTATTGATGACGTCCGCACATGGATGGCAGCAAATTTTCTAAAACTTAATAATATATAAAAATTACTTAATAGTTATGGGCAAACCCAGTGTGATTCATATATTGGAAAAGCTGACGCTCAAAATTGGCTCTGCCAGCATATTTCTTGTTGAATCAGCTATGTGTCATGTTCCAAAGTGATCTCTTGTTAGATGACCGCATCAGCTCCACAGTCAAATCTGCCTACTTTCAGCTACATAATATGGCTAAAATTCGGGCTTGTTTAGATAAGGATACCACGTCTAAGTTGGTCCATGCATTTGTGACATCCCGTCTTGACTTCTGTAAATCACTGCTTGCTGGCCTAACGGCATGTGCAATACAGCGATTACAGCTCTTGCAAAACTCCACTGCTTGGCTTCTCTGTCGTGAGCGCTGCAGCTGCCACATCACACCACTTTTCGCCGACTTGCGCTGGCTGCCAGTCAAGCAACGGATCGAGTTCAAGGTTTTTTCATTCACTTATAAAAAATACTAGCTGATGTAGCAGCCTCTTTTTGTAAAGCGACAGAAGAGCCGTTACGGCTATCACCACCGCTTGCAGTGGCGATAAAGAATCGCCCACCACAGGATTCGAACCAACGACCTCGGGGCTGAGGTCGTGAAAAGCAACCGCCTTACCTAGTGAGCCATTGCGGGTCACCATGAGGTCACTTCATTCTTTGGCTCCAGCCCATCTCTCAGATCTACTCCCCCACCCGGTCAAGCATCGCACCACCCACTTTTTGGAATCCAGCCGTCTACCATTTCCTCGTACAAACCTCAAAGCCTTTGGCGACCGTGCAATTAGTTTGTATGCTCCTAAAGCCTGGAACTCACTCCCGACTTGCGTCACAGCATCCCCTGACTTGACCACATTTAAAAAGAGCTTTAAACACGCCTATTTAGGACAGCATTTAGTGGGTCCATGTGATTCATCCTTCATGTGCTTGTGCGTGCTGACACTGTGCATGCTGCCACTAACCACACTTGCATGCTGACCCTGTGAATGTCACGCCTAACCATGGCTGTTATTCATGTCGCTTATCAAGCATGATATTCTTCACCGTTCAATCGCATTTTCCTTTGCAGCAAATGTAAAGCGCGTAGAAAGAGATTGAGTTCTCTGAGGGCTCTTTATCAAGTGAATTATTATCAAGTGCATTGTTATCTGCTTACCGCCCTCAGACAAATAAATCTCTTTCTAGACACTTTACAATTGCAGGAAAGGAATCATGTGAATGACGTAAATGGCTACTGGCAAACGCTGGTCATAGGCGGAGCTACATGCTTAAGCAGCTACTGCGTGTACACGAGCAAGTGGTGACAGGGAAACACAGCCAGTTCACAGAATCGCAAAGTTAAATCTGCAGCTGAAACCAAAGGGTCAGCAGCATGTATTATGTTATATATGCATTTGCCAAAGTAACCACGTGTCATCTAAAATTCCATCGAAACTCATCAAGTAACGATGGAAGCACATACGCAGCAACATATACCAGCAGCACTAGCAACCTAGGTAGACGATACGAGAGGTGGCTTTAAGAAGTGGCACTGTCTGATGTCTACCATCAGCCGTCTCCTTAGCCGCTCCCAGGGTAGCTCCTCACTAAGAGATCCTTATGGTAACCAGCCGATCGCTTATCTAGCTGTTTTTCAGTAAGACAAGCAGCATGAGAGAGTCCATCCCTAAGGTCGCTGCATTCCCTCTGAACCAATGTCCCTCAATTACATCAACACAGGATTCCTGTCTATCGATTCCGTACACTACCTCGATGTCTACATTCAAGGAGGCCACGAGTGACCTTATCCTGAAAGTCATCTCTCAGTCACAGATGACGACTACCAGTCCTCAAGACCCTATTCCAATTGTACTACGTCTGCGTTGCTTAGATTTTCTGTTGCCATGCATAGCTAACATCTTAAATATGTCCTTAGCCTCAGGTCATGCCCCTGAACCGTTCAAAAAAGTGCAGGGACTTGACAGTTGCTAGGAAAATAATTAAGAAAGCAACGCTAGACCAAGAGGACTTGGTGGCTTCTGTCCAGTATCCCTTCTCCAGTTACTATCCAAGACACACTGGAACGAGTTGAGGCAAATCAAGGGAATTCCTATTTTGAGACCCAAACCTAGCAGCTAAGTTCCAGTCTGGGCATCGAGCTAATCACTTCACAGAGTCAGCATTACTTAGGGTGCATATGACCTTCACTTCGGTAAAGTCTCTCTGCTTGTTCTGCTTCATCTTTCGGCAGAATTCGATACCTTTGATCAAAAAGTCCTTCTTGAGCGTCTCGCATCTCGTCAGGGTATCACTGGTCTTGAACTGCAGTAATTCAGGTCCCATCTGAGCGGGATACTCCAGAGTTTTAATGTGAACAGACAAAGATCATTCAAAGAATCAATTAAGGACGGATACCTCAGGGCTCTGTCCACTTCTTTCACAGTTTATACTCTTCTTATTGCGGATGTGATCGGCAAGCACAATCAAGGCTTTCACTGCTACGCAAATGACAACCAGTCGTACTTTGCTTTGATCCATCCATGCCCTCGAGAACGTCAGATTCTCTACACACTCTTGCCTCATGTATTGATGACATCCGCACGTGGATGGCAGCAAACTACCTTATGTTGAATGGAGATACAACTCACTTACTAGTTATGGGCAAATCAGGTGTGACTTGGAAATTAGAAAGGCTAACGCTCACCATCGGCTCCACCAGCATATCTCTTGATAAACCTGCTTATAATCTAGGTGTCCTGTTCCAAAGTGACCTTTCACTAGACGACCACATCAGCCCCGAAGTCGTCTGCCTACTTTCAGCTGCATTTTATTGCCGAAATTCGAGCATGCTTAGACAGGGATGTTACATTTAAATTGGTTCATGCATTTGTGACATCCTGCCTAGACTTCTGTAAATAGTTGCTTGATGGTCTCCCAGTGTGTGAAATCAGGCACTTACAGTTGGTACGAAATCTGTAGCAAGGCTCGCCTGTCGTGAGCTTCGCAGCTGCCTCATTGCACCACTTCTCGCCGATCTTCACTGGCTCCCAATCAAGCAGCTTATCGACTTTAGGGTTCTGTCACTTAATTTTAGGTTCCTCTATTCTCTGGCCTTAGCCTACTTATCGGAACTACTCCCCCACCAGGCTAGGAATCGTACAAACCGCTGTTCTGATTCGAATCGCTTAGCTATTCCTCGACGAGCCTCGAAACCTTTGGGGCTGTGCCTTAAGTTCATATGGTCTCAAAGGCTGGAACTCACTACCGGCGCACGTTCCAACGTCCCCTGATGTGAATAAATTTAAAACAAGCTTAAACGCACCTCTTTACTACACTATTTGGTGGGTCTTTGTGATTCGTCATTCGTGTGCATGTAGGCACTTAGGCTGAGCCTGCTGCTTGCAGATGTTACCACCAATCACTTGGTAATGGTTTCTATACAGCATCTGTAAAATGCCTAGAAAGAGATTCATTTCTCTGAGAACGATGTACAAATGTAATAATAATAATATTATTATTACTGTCGGGAATGCACGCGAAAAGAGTTAAACGTAATACATATTTCGGTTCTAGGGCAATTCGTCGCAGATAATTCGGAGCAGGATATTTCGGAGCGGACGATTCGGAGCAGGATATTTAAAACATATCTATTTGAAATTTAAATGAATTTTTTAATTATTATGTTTAATAGAACTATAATACCATATAAATTAAAGTTTATTTAGCTTACGACAAAAAAGTCATAGCAAATACCAGCAACTCTTGCACAAAATTACATTCTGTAAATGTTACCAGTATACTAAATGTTAATCCATTAAATTATTGTTGTGACTAAATCCGTGCAAGTAATCAATTGATGAACAATTTTCGTAATCTAACACAACCGTGCGCAATCGACAATCTAGGTCTCGATATTTATTTTTCCTCAGAGGAGGATCTTCAACAGGAAGTAGACACTCGACGACCAGTTGATTTGTGTTCTGTTCCTTCTGATGCTTTACTATCAACCTCGGCAGAGTTGGGTGAGCAATTTGTACTGACTGTGCAAATGCACTGTGCCATCCTTCCGCTGCATTGTTAGTTTGAGGAATATCGTCACGCACAGCTTGTTAGCAATCCCAGATATCGAATGAAAACAGAGCAACAGCTCGTTGTCGTTGTCGTCGTCTTCCAATGAAAGTGTCTTCGAAGTAGTTGAGTAGTTGGTCAACTTCTGGAAATGATACGAGCTCTCTCAGTTCTTCATAAACACGAGCTTTGTCGTCGTTTGGAACATAAGCCAGAGTGACCAGCATTCGGATGTGCATCGCATATTCGAGTTCGGTGTTGTATCTCCCTGCGTATCTATATTCTTCAACTTTACGCCAGATGCATTGCCCAAAATGAAAATGGCAGCCGCGAGTCTGTGGCTAGAAGACGCTTGTGAACGCATTCATTGCTGCTTTTTTGAAGTCGGTTATGACGGTGTGTGGTTGTAATCGAGGTTTAATCTCTTTCAATTTCATCAACAAAGCTGTGTAATTAGTTTCCGTTTTATTTGGCAGCAAGGCGAAGACGCATGGAATGTTGATGCCATCAAGTGTTCCATGAATAGTGTACAGTTGTGTATATTCAGCTGTACTCACTTTAAAAGTTCCGTCGGCTAACCACACTCTGCATCCACTTTTGAATTGAAAATCTTCCGCCGCTGCGAACAATTTAAAGTCCGTATCATGTAGCAGGAAAGTTCGACCATTCGTCGTAAACTGAAGTTCAGCTGGAAGATTGTTGTTGATCTGAGGTGGAAGCTGACGATATCTTCTGATGTTGCGTTTGATCGTTTCGGTTTTTGGTACAGTTGCTTGTGCTGCTGGACTCTGATTTTTCATTGCTGCCTGGACAATCACTCTTGCTGGTTCTTCTGTTTCTTCTGCACGTCGCTGAACGGTTGATCGGACTCAAGTTGTTTCAAGTTGACCAGTTAATGCTGCGTGCGAATGTTGAGATGGCGGTTTCATTATCACTTCATTCACTATGTGACAGCGACCTTTGCAGGAACGATTGCAGCATCTCCATATCTATTTATGTTCAGTTTTTATTTCCATGTGATAAAGATAACCTCCGTAAACCAGCATTCGTTTTGATGTCTCTTATTCTACAAATTCTAAAGCCATTTCTATGAGTCTCTTTACTTATTCATGCATAGGATAGTTTAAATTTAAACAGAAAACAAAAACAAAAACTAAAACTATCGAAACAACTAACTACAATCCATAATTTCTCACAGACTATGATGCTGGACTTGCAAGTTTAAAGTTCCAAAGGTGTCTGTCCACTGACTTTTTCAGTCATGCTTATATGCACTGATCCCCCTGGCTACTATGTACTCACTTATTGTGTAATTAAATGTCTTGGTTAATGGAAAGCGTCAAGGTTTTAAAACTATGTACTCACTAATTAAAACCGTGTTTAAAATGCGTTTAAAATATAAAAAAAGGAATACATTGCAAATTGTCCGCTCCGAATCGTCCTGTGCCGAATTATCCACTCCCTCGCATGCAGTGGCTAGTTCTACGTGTCCATCTTAAGCATGCAACCGGCAACGAGTGTAGTCATGGAGATAGGGCCTATTCAGAGGTGTTAACCATGAACATGCAGACGTGTGCCTGAGTAGGTTCAATCGACTCGGGGGCGGCTGATATTTTTTTGCTGCCCCCTGAGGTCAAGGGAGACTGGGCCAAGTCTGCCCTTTGACTTAACGAAGAGCTGTCGCCTTACTTCTGCCGGCTTTTTGGTTTTGTACCCGGTGCATTCAAAATTAAAAGCACATTTTTGCATTCAATGCAAATATTTACTTAAAATTTAAAGCAAATACAAAAATAAAAGTTCAATATAATACTCGACCTCTGGGAAAAGTGATAAGGGGCCATGGAATAGGATATTACTTTTATGCTGGCAATACGCAGCTGTATTTGTCATTCAAACCGTCGGAATCTGTTGCAGCAACTGATAAACTGAATTCTCACAATACCGACATTCGATCCTGGATGTCGGAAAACTTCTTAAAACTAAATGATGATAAAAACTAACTGCTGCTCATAGGACACCCTAAGCGTGTGGCTGGATTCAATGGCTTTGCTCTTCTAATAGGTGATGCTGCGGTGCGACCATCACCACGTGCTTAAAATTTAGGTGTCGTTTTCGACAGCTGCCTAAATTTTAAAAGCTTCATTCAGAAGAATGCTTCTACAGCTAGCCATCACGTCCGAACCCTATCTAAGATTAGGAGCTGTCTTCCACGGTGGATTGAAAAAGATTAAACTAGCTCCCTAGTTCTGTCTCGGCTTGATTATTGTAATTCCCTTTTGGCTGGGCTACCACAGAAAGCTATTAGGCCACTGCAGCTGACTATGAACATGGATGCAAGGCTAGTCTTCAAGTCCCAGCGGTTTGAGCACGTGTCTCCTTTGCTAAAAGTGCTAGGATGGATGCCGGTTGAGCAATGGATACAGAGTAAAGTTCTTATGCTGACCCACAAGGACCGCCACGGCTTGGCTCCTCCATACCTAGCTGAGCTGCTGCACCAGTTTCAGCCTGTTCGCGCCCTCAGGTCCTGTGTGAACAATAAATTAGCCGTTTCATTCCTTCGCTTAAAGACCGTTGGCGACAGATACGTTAGCTCTGCAGGTGGAACTCGCTTTCACAATTCTTACGCAACGACAACTACTCTCCTGCTGCCGACTATGACTCATCCTTTTCAGCGGTCCTGAGCTGCTACTTCCACGCTACTCACTACCTCAACTGCTCTCCTGACTGTGCTATGCTTACCACTTTCTCTTTGTTGCGTGAGATGAAGTCTGTTGGCTACCTAATGCGTACTGAAAGCCGCTTAGGCTGTGAGTGGGCTATACAAACTCTCCTGCACAACACCCACATAATCCTTATGGCTTTACGGAGTTACAGACGGAGATACACGTCATTTAATTCTTCTTTCATAGACCAATGAGGGCCACTTTTTGGTTCGCCAAACTGTCTGCCGATTACACGTTTTCACGCTCTGCACTCAGTTCAGTTGACGCTGGACGGAGACTGTTCGATAATTCACAGAGCCACTCGTTCGCCACAGTTGAGCGTCAGTAGAAATTGACGAGCTTCAATTTAGAGGAGCTGCTCTGCTCTTCGCTTGCACGCAACGCGCTGACAGGCATTGAAAGGATGACTCGTGCAGCAGCAATCACGCTAGGAAAATCTCTGCGAGGCTAACTTTTAGAATATAACCTAACGCATCACGGACTCTTCTCTACTCGGTTGAGGGTGAATGTGCAAGTGACCGATGCTCCTGTGCCTCGTCCTTTGTCGTCTTTTGTGTCCTGCTCATTTGTCTCCTTTGTTTATCACGTCGTCTTATCATTCTTCTTTTTTCATCTTTCTCCATCATTCTTACATCATATATATCATTACATATATATCTTACATATATATCGTCCACCCCTGACCACTTTGCCATTGGCATGTGGCGTTAATGTAGTGAACAGAACTGCACAACGTTCAAGTATCTTTTAATTTTCATTGTGTTTCAGATGAGAAATGTCGCATAAATAGTCGGAGATGTCGCTGTGCATGCTCAACGTGCAAGGTGAAATTAACCATTAAATCCCGTCGCTCCCATTACAGCATATGAGCCCAACGGAGGTGACCTGGGTTACCAAATTTCCGCAAGTAGAATGGCAATTCGTTATTACTTTTGCGGATATCTGCCCAAAAAAAACACAGCGTTTCAAAGTCGGAAACGCCGCTGACCCGATTCAGGAGCAGCAGCGTCGGAATCGCGTCGAAGCAGTCCGAAGAAGAACTGTGCGCGCAAGAGCTCGATGCAAGGATGCGCGCTACGGTTGGCTATAATCGCGATGTAAGAGATGTTAGCAACGAATGTTCTTAACGACGCAATGAAACCGGTGCGCAAGTCCTTGGAAACTTACCCGGGAACTTCATTCCCACCCGCTGGTCTGTAACGATTATGCAGGAGGTCTGGAATCGCGGCGCCAGTGCCCGCCTGGGTAGTATCGCTGATAGGGAGGACGGAGATCCTGACAATAATGGCTCGCCGTTGGCGGCGGCATCCGATATGGCGGCGCAGACTCGTGGCAGAAAAAAAAGAGAGAAGAGCATCAGCGCAGAAGAAGGAGGAGGCTGCTGCTCCGGGCGACATGTGCTCTCAAAGCCTGCAACTCACTCCCGACTGACATCACGACACCCCTAACTTGACGTCATTTAAAAAGAAGCTAATAACTCACCTGTTTACTGCAGCATTTAGCGGATCCTTGTGATTCGTCCTTTGTGTGCTTATGCGTGCTAATACTTTGCCTGGTGCTGATAACCACGTATACGTCTCGACCCTGTTAATGTCACATCTAAAAATGGGATGCTCGATGAAATTGCGAATGTTAGCTCTAATAATTTTTTCCTGCTATTTTAAAGCATCTCTAAAGTGTCTAGAAAGAGATTCACTCCTCTGAAGACGCTATAAAAAAAACGTATCATTGTTAATATTAGTGTGTGATGGATATTTTGCCGCAGTGAAGCAGAAATCTGATAAAGCGTTTCATCTGAAAGTTCATGCCGCTAAAAATGATTACACTCACAGCAAGTAATCAAAGAAGGATATGGCCGTTACCAAAGAGCCTGATACAAAGCGTACAAAAAAGATGAGGCTGTAAAAGACAGATGGAATGCTCGCGGGTTCATCTTAAGAAGTCAAGCTTGAGCGCTGAAATATTTTTCCTTTATGTTGCTATCATTATCACAAGCTTGGCCTCTGGAATCCGTCAGGCTCGGCCCTAACTGAATGAGCTTCTCTAAAAGTGACTTGAAGAGATCGGCTTTACTTATCATAATAATAATAATAATTCATTTATATAGCGCCCTAAGAGAACTTAATCTCTATTCAGGCGCTTCACATATGCCTCGGAGCTCGAGGCCACGACCTCAGTCAGACATTGGTCCCCGGGGCGAGCACCTTAACCGCTAGACCAAACCAGTCTGAGTCACTTTCAGAGACCGCACGAAGAGCACTCTTTAATCGCTGCCTTGATTGTTTGCTTGAACTTCGACGACGCGAAGGATCGGAATCATTTGCACTTGGTGGCTGACATCTGGCATGATGCAATCCAGTATAATACTGAAGTATCTCGTAGTAGTTATCTATTTATTAATTTATTAATTAAATAAGTATTTATTATTATTAATCTACTAGTGATTTTTAATCTCTTCCAAAATGAGACGCATCAATTCATTTCGACTATCGGACGCCATTAGGTTATGTTATGTTATGGGTCACAGTTTCCGCATTCTGATTTACCTTCCGTTTTCGGCTGCTATGGGATCGCACTTGTGAGTAACTGAACTTCTGCCAACAGAATTTCGTTTCCATGAATATGCGGAGCCTTTCGAAATCGCAACGAAGCGCTATAATCTTCTTCTCTGCTAAAAAAGAACGATTGCTGCGAGGCGTTCAAAAACGGCGCGCGGTAATGAGCCCCGTTTTGTTCTCTCTCTCTCTCTCACTAAGGCGAGCGTCTGCTGTCAAGAGTTGAGCCTGTTTTAAGACGTAACTCTCGCTCCCTCCAGTCAGCTAAGGTCAGTGTAGCGAAGGCTCTTTGAAACCTCTCCCCGATAGACATTTTTGCTAGCTTGTACATATGCAATAATACTAATAAAAATAATAGTAACAGTAAATACAATTGTTATCGCACCCTCAGAGATTTCAATCACTGTCTAGGTGATTTACATTTGCTGCAAACGAAGCATGATCGCATAGTGAGTGGTAGCATGCTCAATAATAAAAAGCATGCCGAGGTTAGAATTGTCATGCGCATGGTCAGCATCTAAAAGTATGGTATGGTTAGTGGAAGCATGAACAGTGTCAGCACGTATGAGCACACATAGGACGAGTGTCATGGCCTCACTACATGCTGCGATAAATTGATGCATTTTCAGTTTATTTTTAAATTTGGTCAACTCGGAAGTGAGTTCTAGGCTTTGAGAGCGAACGAACCAATGGTATGGTCTCCAAATGACACGAGGTTCGTACGTGGTATAGGTAAACGATTAAATTCCCAAAAGTGGGTGCTACGCTAGAGCGCTCTTGTTGACTGAAAGAAGGCGACTGAGCTGATGTTGTCCCCATTTACTAAAGTTTAGAATGTAAATAAATACATGAAAACACACACACACACATATATATTAAGATTTATTAAAATACTTAACGTGCGTATATTCATTAGCCAGCGGTGCCCTGCCCTGCCGGGATTGCGGGTGCTACCCGGGCCTCCCGGTTCAGGAGCAAGCACCACATGGCTTCCGAGCCGGTAATGGCGTCGGAGACGCAGTGCCACCGTAAAACCGCCTTTCCGTGCATGGGATGCCGAGGTTGGCCAGGCAAGCTTCATAATTTGGCCACCAGCTGCCGAGAGCCCCGACCGCAAAGGACGTCACCACAGCCGACAGGTAGCCAGCGGTCAGGAAAGACCGGACAATGACTGCACATTTATCGGTACACACACACACACACACACACACACACACACACACACACACACACACACACACACACACACACACACACACACACACACACACACACACACACACACACACACACACACACACACACACACACACACACACACACACACACACACACACAAATTCGGTCACCAGCTCCATCGCGCAGCTTCTTTCCAAAGTGACCCGCTTCCGTTTGTAGCCGATATTGATGTTACGTACGTTAGGCAATGCTAAGCCGCGCTGCTCGAGGGAGGCTTGGTAGGATACCGACAGCGAGTCACGGCGATCTATTTCTCGCGTCTTGGCTGAGTATTCGAGAAAGCGCTTGCATATCGACAAGATCACTGCTTGCGCACGTCCGGCGTGCGAGGTTTCGTAGTTGCTCGCTGATTACACGCTGCCCTCCACGCCTCACTCCTGAGCTCTTCTGGTTATAGGGGTAAGGTTTCATGAGGGTCGGCTGGTGTAAGAAGGGTTTGATGTAATAAATGTTTGTTATAAATAAATACGAAAAGCCATGCGGATTAAGTGAGGGTTACGCAGAAGAATTTTGAATATCATACTCGAAGCAGAAGCGGCTTTCGATACGCACGCGGTAGCCAATGCACTTTGTCTCACACAAGAAAGAAATTTATAAGCCTAGCTGAGTCCGGAGGGCCGTCGAGGACGCAAGCAGCATGGAAGTAGCAGCTCAGGACGGCTTGAAGGGATGTACCACAGTCGGTAGCAGCGGGAATTGATGTCGCCGAGGAAGATTTGCGGAAGTGAGTTTCCACAGTCGGGGACCAAAAGCTTCGGTGGTCAACGGTCTTGGAGTGTAGGATTACAGGACCGGTTAATATATATAGTCCATAGAGGACCCTCGAGTGCCCTATGACCCTAGGGCACTCGAGGAGCCTGAAACCGGTGCAGCAGTCCAGTTACGCATGACGGCGCCGAAAAACGGCTGACATTGGGCTTCGAGTTTCGAGATTGGGCTCAGAGTTCAGAGCAGGGGTTCAGCGTTGCGGTTCAGAGTTCAGAGAACGCTTGCTCGGTG
This sequence comes from Cristatella mucedo, assembly GCA_009760855.2. Classification (NCBI taxonomy): domain Eukaryota; kingdom Metazoa; phylum Bryozoa; class Phylactolaemata; family Cristatellidae; genus Cristatella; species Cristatella mucedo. The sequence continues at coordinate 2,945,938 of WPIO01000050.1, read as the reverse complement.
TCGGTTGATCGAAGCGGCGGAGCCATCGCAGTTTCGCGAGCAAAGGAGAGGCATCGCTTAGCCTCTGCGATTTGTTGACTTCCCTTGCGGCCGTATTCATTACGACCAGTTGAGGCCTACCGATCTTTTTTTTGTTGAAAGCGCAGCGAAAGCGCGGTCCTTTCAGTAATACAGCGCAAACAGAGCAGGAAAGCGTGTTACATTTTTTGCAAGCCACCGCGGCAGATGATCGCTAATCTTAGCGATCGAAAGAGACGGCGAGTTGCTGAGGGAGTCTTCCTAATTAAGCTTTCGAAATTCAGGTTGCTTAAACTAAAGGACGCCTAAATTCCGAGCGCGCACGCGGTGACGGTGGCACGGAAAGTTCACTTATTACAAGAGCAACGCTTCCTAGTCCAGCTACACACTTGGGGTGCCCTCTCTGAGCAGAAGTTCGGTTTCATCGTCGTTGAGTTTTGGAAGTTGTCGACATTCACGATCAAATGTCTGCAAGGCAAGCATTCAGCCGATTAGTCGCTTCATGCTAATTCCGGTGGTTCAAATGACAGACACAGCTGGGTTATCACCAGCACGGAAGTGATTGCCAATCCAATGAACCCCGGATTGGAGAGCGGCCAAAGAATGGCAGCGAATTCTTGTCGAACTCCACAGATGATGACCAGCCTACTGCACGAGACGTGACCACCGAACGACGCGGGTTGAACGCGATTGAAACCGCACGGTTTGAACCTTGCCAGTAGCTCACCTGCCAGACGCGTAACGACCATTGAGCTCAAGTATGTCTATTATTTAACATTCCGCATTCAACCCTGCTGCCTGCCAAGATCTGTCGAAAGAACAGGCTCCAATTTGGCTGCTTCTCCAAAATAAGATGCTTCAGTGGAGACCGTGCATTTAGTTCGTATGCTCCCAAAGCCTGGAACTCCCTCCCGACCTGCGTCAGAACATGCCCTGACCTGACCACATTTAAAAGGAACTTAAAAAACACACCTATTTAGGACAGCATTTAGTGGGTCCCTATGATTCGTCCTTCACGTGCTTATGCGTGCTGACACTGTGCATGCTGCCACTAACCACATTTGCATGCTGACCCTGTGCATGTCACCCTTAACCATATTATTCATTTTGTTTGTTTTTCAAGCATGATTTTACTTACCATTTAATTGCATTTCCCTTTGCAGCAGATGTAAAGCGCCTAGAAAGAGATTGAGTTCTCTGAGGGCGCTTTATCAAGTACATTATTATTATTATTATTATTACAAAACGGAGGCCAAACTTCCTACCGACGTGACGCCGCCGCCGCATCTCATTCGACGAGCCGCGTATCACTACGGTCGGTGAGACGCTCGATTCGTCGCTACTAAGAAGGAAGGCGTGTGTGGTGGTTTACTTTGACGGTCGGTCAGTGCGAATGGCGCTGCTCAACGAGTGAAAACAGCTCCACGTGACGTGGATAGGAGCCAGTCGGCGGCGGAATGCGTCGTCACGAGGAAAGTCGTCGGCCGCCGCTGCCGCCGAGCGGCCTTCGCTTTAGCAGCATTCGACGGCAGTCCAAGCGAACTCGTGCCGGCAGCCGGCGAGGTCGCTGCGGCCGGTAGAGGTCGCTGCGGCCGGTAGAGGTCGCTGCGGCCGGTAGAGGTCGCGGCTGTTGCCGCGATTAGCGCGCGGTCCTGGGCGGCCGCGGGCGGCCCAGTCCGGCGAGCCGCAGCGACCACCCAGCATGGTGAGCGCGAGGCCGGCCGCCGACCAGGGAGGAACCGGCCGCCGGCGCAGCCGCCGCCGCCGTGATTATCGCGGCTGCGCAACCGCGCTTGGCGTGGCGACGACGACGACGACGACGACGGCGGCTACGCAGCGGCGGCGGCGACGACGACGAGCGATGAGCTCGCGCGACTTTGCGCTGACACTGGGAGCTGGCGGCGCAGGGGCGGCCGTCGAGTTCGAGGCACTGGCTGCACCGCCAACCGCCGACGGATCGACCTTGCCCGAGGAGTTCCGCTCGCACGTGACGACCGCCGCCAGCTACGCTCTCGGCGTCTACCTTACCGCCATTGGTGAGCGTGTGCCCGCCCGCTCGGCGACCTCGTCGGCCCCGACGCGCCCGCCGAGCGTTCGGCGACCGCGTTCCCACGCGATCCCGGCCACCCCTGCATCCGGCTGAGCTCGCGCGGACTCATGGCGAGCTTGCGGAGCGAGCCGCTTTGCGACGCGTGCGGGGGAGGAGAGGAGGAGAGAGGAGAGAGGAAAGAGAGAGGAGAGGAGGAGAGAGGAGAGGAGGAGAGAGGAAAGAGGGAGGAGAGGAGGAGAGGAGAGGAGGAGAGGAGAGGAGGAGAGGAGGAGAGGAGGAGAGAGGAGAGAGGAGAGAGGAGAGAGGAGAGAGGAGAGGAGGAGAGAGGAGAGGAGGAGAGAGGAGAGGAGGAGAGAGGAGAGGAGAGGAAGGTTGGCTCGATGAATTTTTGGGCTCCCTTCAACGTGGGACTGCGCAGCAGCGTGCGAAGTTCCGCCCCGCGTGTATCCGGTAGCGTGGAGGGACTAGCGGTCCGCCGGGCGTCCGCCCAGGGGGGAGGGAGAGCAGTGTGGAGGAGGTAGGCAGGGTCGAGAGAGCCCTGTATACTGACCGCGGCCTAGCTGCGGAGCCGGACTGCCGGACTTTCAGCGATGCAGTGTGCACGGTAACTACGTAGGTTGCCACTATGGCGCCACGATTTGCTGGATTGGAATCCAAGCGCAACCGTTGGCTCCTACAACACGCCAGTGTACTCGCGCCGGAAGCCGCTTATGCGTGGAGTGCGAGCTAGAGACAACTCTCCGGATTAGCAGCCACTGCATTTACTCAATCCTGTCTTGTTATTTCGATCTCTCTCTCTCTCTCTCTCTCACTCTCTCTAAACTAGCAAGACCCGTCATGGACATGTAGCCAAGATCAGCTGAGAGCTTCGCGAAAATCGGAGGCCATAGAAATGATTTGGTCATAGAAAGGTGGACTGCTGAGCCGCAACTGCTCACCGGGTAAGGGCGGTTGCCTTTCATGACCTCGGTCCCGAGGTCGTGAGTTCGAATCTTGCAGCGGGCGATCCTTAATTGTCGCTTCGCAGCGGCGGTGATAGCCTTTGAGGTTTTACTGTCACTAAACCAAAAGAAACTGTCAAATCAGCACGGCACGGGAGGGCCGGCGAGTGGTCTTTTTCCTCGTCGTGCTTTCCATGCCGCGCTCTCCCTACATCCGCCGTCTCGCCGTTCATCCTCGGCCAGGCGTCGGCATGCTAGAGGCTACCTGCGGTAGCGGCGGGGTAGTGGCCGGAAGTCGCAGAAGTCACGCTCAGTGGCCGGAAGTCGCGTGCTTCGAGCCGCGACTGCCGCTCCGAACTCCTCCGCTCGCCCGCCCGCCACACACACACACGTCCGAGATCGTCGAGATCGTCGAGATCGTCGAGATCGTCGAGTCGAGATCGTCGTGATTGCTGACATCGTCGGTGTCCCGCTGGGACGGGCGTATCGCGCATGCGTGCTCCGACGGCCGCCGCACGATCCGTCGTCGTCAGAGGTGCTCGAAGCAGCGCTGCACTCGGAGCGGCGCTGCGCTTGGAGTTCGCTGCTCGGAGCGGCGCTGCGCTCGGCTCTCGTTCAATTGCGATCCGCCGCCTGCGCTTGAAGGCCCGACTTGGCACGCGCCATGCTTTGCTTGGCTGGCTGGAGTTTTCGCCGCTGACTTTCCTACCAAGTCGGCGCCGAGCGCCATCTGGTGCGGGCTACTATGTCACTTGATCTTGGCCACGGTTGGGGGGGGGCGTAGTCAGAGAGAGCCACACGGCCACTGGCTGTCGAACGAGTACGAGAGTCCTACTCCTATTTTGAAGCCGCATTTGCATGGCCAGCCTTGTCTGCCTCTGTACTGCCTTTGTCTGCCTCTGTCCTGCCTTGTCTGCCTTTGTCCTGCCTTGTCTGCCTCTGTCCTGCCCGTGCTTTCATTGCTTCGGCCTTTCTTCTCCGCTGCTTACGTTCACACGGTCCGTTTCGCTCTCAGTTCTTGCTCGCTTGTCGCTCTACGTCCGGAGAGATAATTGGAAAAATTACTTTTATTGAGAAGGTATGGAAGTTGCCCTTCGCGATGCACCTTCCAGTGAATGTAATCTTCCACAATTATCTTTCTTCGCTCGCCGCCCCGTGATCTGATTATTGTATGAAGAGCTAGCGGTGTCCCATAAGCAGGGACTCGTACGGACCTTATTGATTCCTTCGCTGGTCAAGTCGTTCACCACGTCTTCCAATGCAACGAGGAAGGCGTGCCTCTGGCGGCGGCGGCGCCTTTGATTCGAATCGCTTGTTTTCATTTCTCGCCCCAGTCTCGGCGCAGAAGTAGATTTTTTCTCAGCTTCCGAGTCTTCGTTCAGAAGATCGTAAATCTTGGACCACCCCCAGCCTTGGTGACGTATGCAAGTGTGCACCGAAGACTAAGGCAGGACTTGAGCAGCAGCCGTTTTCGGGTTCTTCCTTTCTGCTTTCGTCCTTCAAGCTTCAACCTTTAGCCGCACTCTCTTCGACTCTACAAAGCCTCGAAAGTGTCAAGCTGCGTTCACACGGTCCATCTTTTCTATGACCAGCTCATTTCTATAGCCTCCTCCGATGTTCGTGTGATGCTCTCAGCCAACCTTGGCCACCACATCAGCTCCACAATTACGTCTGCCTACTTTCAGCTACACAGCATTGCCAAAGTTTGAGCTTGTTTAGATAAGGATACCACGTCTAAGTTGGTCCATGCATTTGTGACATCCCGTCTTGACTTCTGTAACTCACTGCTCACAGGCCTACCGGCTTGTGCAATCAGGCGCTTATAGCTGGTGCAAAACTCCGCAGCAAGGTTTGTCTGTCGTGAGCGTCGCAGTTGCCACATCACACCACTTCTCGCCGACCTGCACTGGCTACCAGTCGAGCCACGGATCGACTTCAAGGTTTTGTCGCTCACTTTTAGGTCACTTCCTTCTTTGGCTCCAGCCTATCTCTCAGATCTACTCCCCCACTAGGCCAAGCATCGTATCACCCACTTTTCGGAATCTAACAGTCTACAAATACCTCGTACAAACCTCAAATCCTTTGGAGACCGTGCATTTAGTTCGTTTGCTCCCAAAGCCTGGAACTCACTCCCGACTTGCGTCAGAACATCCCCTGACTTGACCACATTTAAAAAGAACTTAAAAACACACTCATTTAGGACAGCATTTAGTGGCTCCCTGTGATTCGTCCTACATGTACTTATGCGTGCTGAGACTGTACATGCTGCCACGAACCACACTTGTATGCTGACCCAGTGCAAATCACACCTAACCATTTTATTCATGTTGTTTACCGAGCATGATATAACTCACCATTCAGTCGCATTTACCTTTACAGCAAATGTAAAGCGCCAAGAAAGAGATTGAGTTCTTTGAGGACGCTTTATCAAGTGCATTATTATTATCATTACATTTCCGTGACGGCTTTTTCTTGTTAGAGAAATATTGCCGTAGCAAGGCAGGGTGATGCAAATACAACAGCTGCTAATCTGGAGAGTTGTCTCCAGCTCGCACTCCACGCATAAGCGGCTTTCGGCGCGAGTACACTAGCGTTCTGTAGGAGCCAACGGCTGGGCTTAGATTCCAATCCAACAAATCGTGGTGCCGTAGTGGCAACCTATGTAGTTAGTGGGCACTTTGCATCGCGGAAAGTCCGGCGGTCCGGCAGTCCGCAGCTGGCTGCTAGACCAGTACGCAGGGCTCACTGATGTGCATTTGGCTTTGCCGACCTTGGCTCGCACGTTCGCACGCCAACGCCGAGGGTGCATCGCGATTGAGCAGGCAGCGACAACCTCAGGAGATTTCTCCTGGGCCATGTAATGTTTTGTATCTCCGCCTGTAACTCCATAAAGCCACGAGAAATACGCGGATTTTACACTGGAGTTTTCTGTGGTGCACTCAGAGATCGAGTGCCCTTCGGTCTTCATACGGTCCTGCTGCTGAACGCCCATTCACAACTCTCTAGTGGATTCACCTCGCGATTAGCCGAATAATAAAGCACACCGTCACGAGCTGCCATTACAGACTGGGAGTGGACACTAGGTTCTGGCTCATCACTGTCGGCCAATAACGCCTAGTTAAAATAGTAACAGCAATAATAATAATAATAATAATAGTAAGAAGATGGAATCTATATCAAGCCTCTGAATAGCTGCATTTCTTTCTAGGCACTTTATAAAAGCTTCACAGGAAGCTTATCAGTTTGTTAGTGGTGATAGCATGTGTATCGGTGTCACTACGTTTAAGCACACGTAAAGCTTAGCCAATCGAACGGCTTCATATATGTATAGCTTCGGAAGAGCCTTAAAGGTTACTACCACCGATTGACAAGCGTTGCCCACTGCCAGGCTGGAACCCACGAAGCGAGTCATGTAGAGCGAGAGCCTTTTGCCCCTCGACCAAGATCCGGGGGCAAAGAGAATTCACACGGACTCAGCACATGCAGTGAAGTGCACGTGCCTTTTCAGACACTTTTTAAGATGCCTCCAAGGTAAGGGGGATGCCGTGACGTCAGTCGATGGTGAGTTTCAGGCCTAAGAAGCATACGAACTGAAAGACGAGATCTTTAAAAATGTTTCAGCGATTTAGAGGCAGCGCTAAGCGACTTGAGTGTGAAGAGGCGGTGGTGCTTTTCCAAACCAGATTGATATAGTTGGGTCAGAGCAAGAGAGTGAAGAGGCCTAAAAGTGGGAGACAAAATATCATTCACGATACATTGCTTAACGAGGTGCCACTGCGGATATGTGAGAGATGGTGAATGCTCGTATTGCGGCTTTTACGACGGGAATGCCGCGCACGTGACGACGGAGACGAAGCAAGAGATAGCTATATTAATGAATTATGTTATTATTCTATTTAATGAGGGGCGTGGCATCTCTAGTAGAATGAGGGGAGTGGCATCTCTAGTGGCGTGGCACCAACACTCAACCGCGCAGTTCGTGAATTTGAATCCCGCTGCAGGCAATGAATAATTACACTTTGCAAGTGGCGGGGATAGAAATTAAAAAAATAACAATAGTAATATTAGTCAGGCATTTATAAAGCTCTCAAGAGGGCTAAGTCTTTTTCTACTTCCTCAGCATATCGGTTGGTCTGCGATTAAGTGAAAAAGAAAGGAAGCCTGTTAATATATTAACTAAATTCTATTAAATAATCTATTAATTAATTAAAGGAAGCCTATTTATTGGTTTTTGATAAAATGAACAGTGGCAGCACACGCGTGCACGCATAGGAACATTCACACAAACTCAGCGCATGCTAGGAGGAACTTTAGCTTAGATCCATTAGATGCTGTCAAGCCGGGGGATATGAGGTCAGACAAGAATGAGCTCTAGGCTTTCGAAGCGTACAAGCTGAAGGCGTGAGTGACGCAAAGGGTTTCATGGTGGCTAGAGGCACAGCTAAGCGCCTCGAGTCAGAAGAGCGACCGGTACGAATCCTGGCCTGAATGAAAAGAGGTTCAGTGCAGCAGGGTGATGATGCAAAAGAATAGAGAGACCTTAAAGTGATTGACATAACCTCGAAGTCGATACTTCGCTCGATTAGGAGCAGCGAAGCGGCGAATGGGGCGTTCTTGCGACGTTCACGACAGACAAGCCTGGCTGCTTAGTTATGCATCAGCTGTGAGTACTCGTCGCACGAGGTGGACGACCAGCGAGTAGCGGCTTAGAGAAGTGACGATGAGATTTCACAAATGCATTGACAAACTCGGATTTTGGATCCCTGTCTAAGCAGGTTCGAATAGTCGCGATGCTAAACTGCTGAAAGTAGGTTAACGGGGTTGTGGAGCAGAAGTCGTTTAGTAAAAGGTCACCTTAGAGCAGCACACCACCCAGATTGCATTCAAATACTGCAGAAGCATCGCTGACCGGGCCCAGTTTTAGGATGAGGTTTGCCAATTTTCAAGTAAAACCAGGTTTTTCCATGGTGATCTATTTGCCTTAACCGTCATTTGATTTGAGAAAGTTTGCTGCCATCCAAGTGCTACGATCAGAGATATTGGCAGCATGGGGTTGAGGGAGTTCGAAATTCTGGAAAGCAGGAAGGTAAACCCTCACGCGCTGCAGTTTGTAATCTGCTTAATAATAAAAATTGATAATAAATTTATATAGCACCACCTGAGAACTCAATCTCCTTGGCACTTTACATGAAAGTCTGAATTGTGCTTGGCCATTACGTCGGCAAGAGGGAGGGTTTACACTGTGAAAAGAAGTGAGCGAAGTGCAGATCGCTAGATTTTCCGGTAATGCAGAGGCACCTCGTATTTATGTTTCCCTGTGACTTAAGACAATAAAGTCTCTCGCTGAGATAGGACATCAGCCATTGCAGTACATAGCCAGGGATTGCAGGCGAGATGAGAGGTGCTCAAGTAGGACTCGGTAGTCAACAGTCTTAACCGCTGTCGAAGAATCCAGAAAAATAAGCCACGAGAAATCTGCCGTTGAAATCTGCATTCCTGAGGTCATTCTAAAGTTCTGGCTCTTACTCTGTTGAAATATGCATTCCTGAAAAGGTCATTATGCACTCTAAAGTGCTGTCTCTTTCGAATGATTACCTCTAAACCCTGACTGGAATTTAATGGCTAGTTTTGAAGCTTTGATAACAAGAGTTTAGCTCCAGTCGCTACCGCTGCTACTCGTTTCAGTATTGTGGATCTTGGAGCAGAAATATGAAGACTGGGAGGAAGCTAAGTTCTCTTGGGCTAATGTTGCCATCTCATTGAGTGGCCTAACAACCATCTTTTGGATAGATGCCATGGCAAGATCAGAGGTCAAGGACACGTTTTTAGCTGTTTTGTTTACTCGAAGCAGCAGACTAACACATCCCGGGAGGAGGAATGAGGATACCAGGGTCCGAAGGCCCAAAGGGCTGGTCTTGACTCAAAGCCGGTGGCTGTCTGCCGTGTGGACCTGTAGACCGAAAGATAATTTTGTCTCGAGCGAGAACCATCCCGCGCCCGTGCGGTGAAATGTTCCACTGCTCTGCCGATTGAGCCATCGAGGCTTCTCTTCCCGCGGCGTTCAACGCGAGGCTATATAGCCTCGGCTTTACATTGCCAGACGCGTGCTCGACCCAAATCTCGTTCTACTGTGTGAATGAATGTGTATTTATAATTGGCAATTTTAACGCCAAATTTAGCCACTAAGCCCATTTCTGTCAGCAATCAGAAAGCCTACGTAAATGCTGAACGACTTACGTGCGTAGGTTCAGGGAAGTAGGCATCTAAACCTAACCAGCAACAACCTTTTATATTTATACCTGGCATAGGCCACTCCTATAATCTTGGAGTTGGTAGTTTTTGTTATTCAGTGGTTGGCCGCGTCACACCGTCCTTTGAATTGAGTCCTTGATCAGAGAATGAAACATTGGCTGGCTGGGCCTTGTACAGGCGGAAGCCTGAAAGGAATATACTGATCGTACAGTAAAGAGTGGCCTGAAAATTTAGTCTTTCAGGGATCGGTGAGCATCAATATAAGACGACCAGACTCTGATCCGGGTACATCTGATTCGGGTACCTCTGATTACGTGCAGAGAGCTGACTTGAAGATGTCTCTCCAAAATGTGTGAACTTGCAAAAATGTGCATGACCTAAAGTTATTGCCCTGCGATTCAGCTTTTCATACAGGAAAACGACAGCCCAGTTTCTGTAACGTCTGAATTATAGGCGAGGTAGGTGGGCACGCACACATGTTGCCCCAGGGTCTTCGCCCATGAGTTAAAGAGCTCGCTCTTCACGACCCGGGTCGTGGGTTCGAGTCCTCCAGTGTGCAATCCTGTACTGTTTATTGCAAGCGGTGGGGATAGCCATTAAGGCTCTTCTGCCGCTATATAACTTAGGCTGTTAATCCGCTAACATGTAATAGGTGGACAAGGCATGGTTGAGCACGGCAATATTTTAGACTTGGTAAGAACCCCTCCCCCCCCCCCCGCGCCCTAACCGTATTATCCTGTGGCTGCGGGCCATAGGGATAACCTGCCCACGTACACTTAAGAAAGCAGATAAGTGAAATAATCTTTAATTAAACAGATTAAACATAGTACCAATAGTAGTTCGCTTGTATGACACCCTTGAGGGAACTCAATCTCTAGCAAGGTGTCTTAAAACTGTATGCAAGAGATCAATAACCAAGTGGTACTACATGCAGGGTATCAAACACGCACAAGCAAGCAGTAATCGCGCGTAGGCCGGCGTGCTAAACCAAACACGATGACACTAGTAGCCGGCCGTTTAGATATGCGTAGTTCTGGTGGTTGGTAACGTGGTAAATAGCATTGGTATCAAGACACAAAAGCCACCGTCCGATGAACCACTGAAGGACGCGGTACCCAAGCGACCCGTGCTTGGTCTACTTCTATTCACATTCAACATTCGGCCTCTTGCCATTATAATTGCCAAGCACAATTCAGGCTTTCATTTCTAAAACACGATCCATAAAAGTAATAATAATAATAATGATAAATTTGTTCAGCGCTCTCAGATAACTGAATCTCTTTCTAGGAATTTTACAGATGCTGTATAGAAAGCATGATCACATGATTCGTGGTAGCATTCGCAATTTCATCAAGCCTACAATTGTTAGATGTGACATGCACACACAGGGTCATCGTGTAGATATGCTTTGTACCAGCAGGCACAGTATCGGCACGCATAAGCAAAGAAGAATATATGATTATTATTGCTAAAAAGAACGGATCACAAGAACCCGCTAAATGATCTACCTGTGAGTCGATCCTTTCCTGCCTTCTATCGCGTTGGACTCTCTCGACTCTCGCTCGCTGCATATATTGCCAACCCTGGTCCTTGATGGCAGCAAACTTTCTTAAATTGAATGAAGATACACCGACACACTAGCTCAAAGGGAAAATCTAGTTCTACTCAGAAATCGGAAAAGTCAACCTCAAAACGGGCCCGAGTATAATCTATTCTATGGCAACTACAGGCAATGTGACCTTATCCTACACGACCAATTCAGCTCCACAGTTAAGTCTGCTTACTTGCATGAATGTGAAGCATCGCAAAAAAATTTGTGTCTGAGCAGACAAGAGATATCGCATTGAAGTTGGCATATGCATTTGTGACATCTCGTCTCGAATTCTGTAGCTCACTACTTGCAGGTCGTCCGGCCTGTGCAGCTAGCGAATACGGTTGGTGTAAATCTTCTGCAGCTAGGCATTCCTGTCGCGAACGCCACAATACTCAGAAAATGTAAAGTGCCTAGACAGATATTGAGTTCTCTGAGGGGAGGGGGCTTTAACAAGTGTTATTATTATTCTTACCCACATTCAACATTTCTCACATATCCGCACTGGCACCTCGTCAAACAGAGTATCAAACTCACTGGTTTGGAATTCACTTTTAGGCCTCTTCACTCTCTTGCTCTGACCCACCTATACCAATCTGACTTGGAAAAGCACCGCCGCCTCTTCCCACTCAAGTCGCTTAGCGCTGCCTCTAAATCGCTGAACATTCTTTAAAGATCTCGTCTTTCGGTTCGTATGCTTTCTAGGCCTGAAACTCACCATCGACTGACGTCACGGCATCCCCCTTGCCTTGGAGGCATTTTAAAAATGTCTGAACAGGCACGTGCACTTCACTGCATGTGCTGAGTCCGTGTGAATTCTCTTTGCCCACGGGTCTTGGTCGAGGGGCAAAGGGCTCTCGCTCTACATGACTCGGTTCGTGGGTTCGAGCCTGGCAGTGGGCAACGCTTTATTACCCACGTCAATCGGTGGTAGTAACCTTTAAGGCTCTTCCGAAGCTATACATATATGAAGCCGTTCGATTGGCTAAGCTTTACGTGTGCTTAAACGTAGTGACACCGATACACATGCTATCACCACTAACAAACTGATAAGCGATTGGATTTCACTTTACAGCAAATGTAAAGTGCCTAGAGAGAGATTAAGTTCTCTGAGGGCGCTTTATTAAGTGAATTATTATTATTATTATTATTAAGCTTCCTGTGAAGCTTTTATAAAGTGCCTAGAAAGAAATGCAGCTATTCAGAGGCTTGATATAGATTCCTTCTTCTTACTATTAACATTATAATTATTATTGCTGTTAATATTTTAACTAGGCGTTATTAGCCGACAGTGATGAGCCAGAACCTAGTGTCCACTCCCAGTCTGTAATGGCAGCTCGTGACGGTGTGCTTTATTATTCGGCTAATCGCGAGGTGAATCCACTAGAGAGTTGTGAATGGGCGCTCAGCAGCAGGACCGTATGAAGACCGAAGGGCACTCGATCTCTGAGTGCACCATAGAAAACTCCAGTGTAAAATCCGCGTATTCCTCGTGGATTTACGGAGTTACAGACGGAGATAAAAAACATTACATGGCCCAGGAGAAATCTCCTGAGGTTGTCGCTGCCTGCTCAATCGCGATGCACCCTCGGCGTTGGCGTGCGAACATGCGAGCCAAGGTCGGCAATGCTTTAAACAGGCGGTCTACTACTAATTAGGCGGTGAGTTCATGCTGCATCCGTTTCAGCCAGTTCGCGCCCTCAGGTCCTGTGTGGACAATAAATTAGCTGTCCCATTTCTCCGCTTAAAGACAGTTGGCGACAGAAGCTTTAGCTCTGCAGGTCCTAGACTGTGGAACTCGCTTCCACAATTCTTACGCAACGACAACTACTCTCCAACTGCCGACTATGGCACATCTTTTTCAGCGGCCCTGAACTGCTACTTCTATGCTACTCACTACCTCAACTGCTCTCCTGACTCTGCTATGCTTCCCACTTTCTCTTTGTTGCGTGAGACGAAGTCTGTTAGCTACCGAATGCGTACCGAAAGCCGCTTAGGCTGTGAGTGCGCTATGCAAAACTCTCCTACGTAACACCCACATGGCCTTTATGACTTTGTGGAGTAACTGACGGAGATACATTACATTATGTTGGCAGTGCCATTGGTGCCAAAGAGGGTGACTCAAAATAAATGGCGAATCAATTGCTGGGTGCTTTGTCGGTGCTCAATATAGTCGTAACATTGATAATAATAATTATTATATTAGGTGATAGAGATGATGGCAATAATAACAATAATACATTCATAAAAGCCCAAGGAAAACTATATCTCATTATAGGCAGTTCCTGAGCCTGGGAGCCTACTATTTGACTTACAGAGACTTATTAATACCAACTGTAGTATTACTGAGTTGCAATTTAATAGAACGTATATTAAACCAGCAGGCACCTTACTCGTTGCCCTTAGCAAGCAGGTGAGGTCCTCTCGTCTTCGGGAGATCGACTTTCGAGTGAGATCGACATGTTACATGAGATGTACCGTTAGCGGTTAATGAGTTTTACTGCAGGCTGGTCACCAGCAGTCACTCGAGATTTCTCGAGATTCCAATGCAAATTCTGTTCCCGGTCGTCCCTTCGCTACGTTGCCCAGTAATGGCTTCTCGTCGCTGCCTTGGGCTGGAAGGAAACCTCCGCCCGGAAGTGCATAAGGAGAGAATATACGAGCTCAAGAAAAAACTCGTCCATGAGCATTTGTTTGTGTCTACGCGAGCTCAAGTGTGAGCGTGGCGTGTGGGTACGTGTTTTCGCGTGTTAGTGCGAGGAAGCGTTCGCATGCGTTCAAGAACTCGCCAAAGGCTTTCCAAGCTGTTGTTGCGCCTACTAATTGGCCTGTTTGGCTACTAATTGGCGGAGGAGCTGAGACGCCCCAGTAGTAGTAGTAGTTTCAAGCACCCGAACGAGCTCTTTTGTCCGCCGCTGATCTGCCTGCCATTCACTGCTGCCGCTCGTTTCTGAGAAATTGATGGCATTGCAGGTACATTTAGCCTGGTAATGAACACGCTCAGCCTCACGATACTCCTCCGGTGTAATAGGGGCGTGCGTCGCGATGACCTGCTGGTAGTAAACATCAGCATCTCCGACATATGCCTCGTTTTGTCAACGTTTCCGTTCGCCATCAGCTCCCTGTTCGCTGAGAGATGGCTCTTCTACAACGCAGGTAGCTATTCACTGCTCTGCGAGGTCGCGGGAGATCGCGACTCAGCTACTCATGCACCCGCTGAGCGCGATGCCGTTTGCCCTGTAGCGAGCCAATCGTGGACAGGGACGAGACCGATTGCCGGTTTGGCCCAGTGTTTAAGATGCTCACTCCTCAAGTTTAAGGTGCTCTCTCCTCACGCTAAGGTCTTCGGCTGCTCTGTATTTTTTCAACTAAAATGAAGAACTAGGTGCTGTAAGCTTGGTCGAAATCCAGCCGAACCATCAGACACTAAATCATTCTATCTTATCGCGATGAGGAGCACGTGGATATTTTCAGGCAGTCCAATCTCAAGCAAGGTGTCTATATAAAGATTGGCCTATTATACAGTGGCTGAAAATAAGTAACCACTTAGTAAACAGTTCATTCAAACACTCGAGGTGCAGTTATGATAAGAGGTTTTGTCGCTCACTTTTAGGTCTCTTCATTCTATGGCTCCAGCCTATCTTTCAGATATACTACCCCATCAGGCAAAGCATCAAACCACTCGCTTTTCGGAATCCAACAGTCTAGAAATACCTCGTACAAACCTTAAATCCTTTGGAGACCGTGCATTTAGCTCGTATGCTCCCACAGCCTGGAACTCCCTCCCGACCTGCATCAGAACATCCCCTGACCTGACCACATTTAAAAGAAACTTAAAAACATACCTATTTAGGACAGCATTTAGTGGGTCCTTGTGATTCGTCCTCGATGTGCTTATGCGTGCTGACACTGTTCATGCTGCCACTAACCACATTTGCATGCTGACCCAGTGCATGTAACCCCTAACCATGTTATTCATTTTGTTTGTTTTTCAAGCATGATTTTACTTACTATTCTATTGCGCATCACTTTGCAGCAAACGTAAAGCGCCTAGAGAGAGATTAAGTTCTCTGAGGGCGCTTTATCAAGTGCAATATTATTATTATTATTATTATTATTAAGGGAAAAGCCGGAGAATGAAGGGACCTAAAAGTAAGCCGATACGCTGCTTGATTGGTAGCCAGTGCAGGTTGGCGAAAAGGGGTGCGATGTGGCAACTGCAATGCTCAAGACCAAAGAGCCTAGCTGCCGAGTTTTGCACCAACTGTAAGGACCTGATTGCGTAGGCCGGTTGACCAGCAAACAGTAAGTTACGTAAGCCAAGATGGAATGTCACAAATGCATGGACCAATTTCGATGCAGTATCCTTGTCTAAGCAAGCCCTGAGTTTTAGCAATGTTATGAAGATGAAAGAAGGCAGACTTGACTGTCGAGTGAGCTGATTCAGTTTTCTAATGAAAGGTCACTTTAAATCAGGACACCCAGATTTCGTGCAGATTCAACAAGAAATGTTCTGGCGGAGCAGATTCTGAGCGTTAGGTTTTCTAATTTGGGAATCACACTTAGTTTGTCCAGTTGGTCTAGTCGGTCGGTTTTGTCGGCATTCCATGTGCGGATGCTCTCGCTACGTGCAGCAAGGGTCTGTAGAGGATGTGACTGCTTGAGGGCTGGGAGGGATCAAATTAAAGGTATAACTTGAATGTCGCCTGCATAGCAGTGACAACCTAGATTGTGCTTGCCGATCAGGTTACCACAAGAATCACAAGGGAAGGAAAAACCTCGGCGTGGTTAAGGATATTGTTGATGGTAGAAAACAGTATCTTTGGATTGCTCATCTGTTATTCAACACTACTTTTGTAGAAGCTAGACTTGGCCTTTGCTAGGATCGTCTGGTAT
Organism: Cristatella mucedo; assembly: GCA_009760855.2. Classification (NCBI taxonomy): domain Eukaryota; kingdom Metazoa; phylum Bryozoa; class Phylactolaemata; family Cristatellidae; genus Cristatella; species Cristatella mucedo. Next base: position 2,930,190 of record WPIO01000050.1, on the reverse strand, counting down.
GATCTAAAATAGTCTTCGTATGGCTGACGATAGAGGTCAATCTTTCCTTATCTTTTACATGCTTTCTCAAGCTTGTGCTTAGTAGACCTAGCTAGTTTAATGTCTGCGGTAAACAATAGGCTGTCTGGGCGAGGGCGCACATTTCACTTAGTCAGTGGTGCAAACTCGCTAAGCACATCAGCGAACGTGTTGTGTTGTGTCATTCTACCATTATACCTGTCATCGTAGCCATTCTATGACGACAGGTCGGATGGGGGCTTAAGCAGCAAGGGCGAAGAACATATTTTCGCTCTTACAGCATCGATGTCAAGAATCTTAAGGTTTTGCGATTCACTGATTTTGGATGCAGAGGAGGGCGCACACAGTAGATTGAACGAGATCGGCATATGATCAGATGAGCAGGATTCGGCACTAATAGGGGGGGGGGGTGAGAACATACGCTTGTGGAAGAATCTAGCAAGTAAGTTTCAGTCAGGGCTAATCCGTCAGCACTTCTGTGAGTGTACAGCCACCGTCTCAGGAGCCATTCTTCTATAGATATCAACAAACGTTTAAGCGATGTCCAGAGAACCAAGACGGCAAGTCTGAGCCTTGGCTTTGCTCCAGTTTTAAAAGCAACAGCGGAGGCTGAAGCGGCGACACTTCCGCTTTCGCCCGATGCCGCCCACTGTGAAGGGGCGTGGGCCTCGGAGCGGAGCGCTCTCGATGCAACGCTGCGGCGACGACTTAAATTTCACGAGCGTCTTTTTAGGGTTTAGGTACATATAGTGTGCGAACAATACTTTTGCAGGCTGCTTGGCCTACAGCTTCGTATCCTTTCTCTTCGGCTTGCAAAACCTGATGGCGGTCACGCTGTACGCCGTGGCTAGGTACATCGCCGTATGTCATCCGTTCACAGGTAAGACTAGTCCCTCTGCCCTGCCCGCCACCCTCTGCGAGAACTTGCGCCTGTGTCTTCCGTCGGGATCTCTGGCTGACCTGACGGCGAAAGCTCTGACGTGACGACGAAACCTCTGACCAAAACCTCTGACGTGTCGCCGTCCAGAACGACGCTCGCTCGTCCGTCCGTCCGGACGGTCAAGCGAGCGTCGCTCTGGCTCGTTGCGTCCAATTCGCTGCGGCGGCTGTCTGCTCGCTGCGCTCGCCGATCCTCGGAGATCCGGATCTCCGGGGATCCGGATCCCCGGATCCGGATCCCCGGAGAAATCCACCGAGCCGCCGCCCAGTGCCCTGCCAATAGATACTCGCGGCCGCAGCGCCGGCCACGCGCCGCCGCCAAGTTGCTGAGTCTCGCTCGGCGATCGGCAAGACGTGTCGATCGGCAGTGCTTTCTGCTTTCGTCGCGGCAGCTGCCTGCTTGTCACAGGGTTGTTTACCCACTTCAACCTTGTGTTAGCTTGACCCCTAGTGCCTTCGATGGCCACCGCTGGACGTGGCGGCGGCTGCTGCGGCGGCTTCTTTTTTTGGCTCCAATGAGGTTCGACGGGGGCAAGACGGGGGCAAGACGGCGGCAAGATGGCGGCAAGACGGCGGTGGTGGTGGTGGCGGCGGCGGCCCAAGCGACGCTCTGAAGAAATCCCTTCCCGTGTGCCTCGGGCACCCGCGATGGGAGCGGAGAGGTGCTGACCGCGCAATAGCGAAAGGCGGCAGCTCAAAGAGCGCGCATCGCTTTCAGCATTATTCTGGACGGCAAGTGCACTTTGAATCCAAATTTAATGAGAGAACGTGAATGTACGCGCACCTTCGCGGGTGCAGAGTTTGGACAGGATTCGCGGTGCTGCGAAACCGCTCGATCCATTAGTACGACCGGCTATCGGCTAGAAATTGTCGACTAATGAATTTGAAGCCACTTAGAGAGACCGATGGCAATCGGAAATTGATGATTAGCGCCCAGTGATTGTAGTCACGAATTAGTAGTAGCAGCAGCAGCAGCAGCAGCTTCTAGTGAACGAGCTGGAAGAGCAGAGCAGACGCGTCGCTTCCTGCTCTGCCCAATGGAGCAGCCTGGATAATAGAAACAAGTGTGCCCTTTGTGTAGTGCCCGCAATGAATTTTCAATCAATGCATGCGGAAAGCATCGCAGCAACAGATGTAAAGCATGTGGGTAGAAATTTTTTTGTTTTTCTTAAGGCATTTTAAAAGCGATCGATTTAAAAAAAATCTATTTTATATTTTAGCATCGGTGGCTGCGGCTGATGCGGGTTAGAGCAAACCTCGTCTTTCTTGATGTCTCGTATCCTTTTCGAGATCCACACGAAAAGGTCCCGCGGCTCCTCAAAAAAATTATTTCCCATTTTAGAGATGTATATCTCCGTCTATAACTCCGCAAAGCCACAAAGACTACATTGGTACTACGCAAGAGAGTTTTGTATAGCGCACTCGAAGCCGGAGCGGCTTTCGATACGCATTCGGTAGAATAACCTCTATATATTTGACGTCAGAGAAACGTAAAGCGTAGCTGCAGAAACTGAAAAGGCCGAACCTCAAGAATAGGCTAGGCAGCGCCAAACTATCATCTGCCCTGAAAATTGAGGAGCTGCCCTGTTCCTAAATGGCCAGTCACTAGATTACCATACTGTACAGCTGTATGTTCAAGTCTGCATAATTCTACACAGTTTCCGTTGGAAAAATTGGGAAGCACTTAGATACTTGTACCGCAGCTAAATTAGGCCATGCAGAGTTGGCCTTTTGACTTTGGGGTACAAGTTTCGTCTTTGAGCAAACTTCGTATTTGTGCTATTTGCCTCGTCTTTGACGAGGAGAGGCGCAAGGTCTCATGCGGGAATTCTGCCAAAGGGTAAGATTTTGCAGCCCCTATATATAAAAAAATGTCCCTTGGTGGAGCTTCCTTTCCGCTATATCTATATCTAACTATAACTATGTCTAACTATATCCAAATCTAACTATATCTATATCTAACTATATATATATCTAACTATATCCATATCTAACTATATCTAATTTTCCTATGTATCTAACAACGAAGAAACGAACCTAATAGTCGAGGGCGAATAATCTTAATAATGTAGCAGTGTAACAGTCTTAATAGTAAAAACACCCCTATTTAGGACAGTATTTAGTGGGTCCCTGTGATTCGTCCTTCAAGTGCTAATGCGTGCTGACACTGTGCATGCTGCCACTAACCACATTTGCACGCTGACCCTGTGCATGTCACCCCTAACCATGCTATTCATGTTTATCAAGCATGATATTACTCACCATTCAATTGCATTTGCAGCAGATGTAAAGCGCCTAGAAAGAGATTGAGTTCTCTGAGTGCGCTTTATCAAGTGCATTATTATTATTATTATTATAACCGTCGAGAGCAACAGTCTTAGCCGCTAAATCCAATAACGACGAGACAAACCTGGTTTCAGACGCTGAAAGGGCTAAAATCGGCTCGGCCGGTAGCGCTGCCGTGGTCTCTCTGGTTCTGGAATCGAGGCCAATCGTTCCAGCCAATCGTCCTGTTCCAAAGCAGCTTCCTGCCGCTGGACGGCCAAACAGTAAAGTCGGCACAATTAGGTGTACTGCACACTGGAAAAATTCGGGCGAGTTAAGATACGTAGTTGCACATCACTAGTTCGTACGTTCCATGACTTCGAGTATGGAGTGCAAGTTACTCCTGCCGGCGTCCCGGCTTGCGCCCCAATAGGCTTGATCGCAGATCGCGCTGTTACAGCCTTTCAGCAGTTAGGCTCGCCGTTTGTGAGCGTTACAGCTGCCGCAGCTAGCCGAGTCACGCCCACTTCGTTAATTTCGCTGGCTGCCCGCGAAGCTAGGGCGTCGAGTTCAAGGTCGCGTCACTCGCAAGGTCAGGTTCTCGCGTAGAAGCGTCTCGCACGGGCGCGGCTCTCTGAAATGCTCGTTCCTCTGCAGTGCCCTGCGTCCCTGAAGCGTCAGATTTTCGTGTCGTTTCACTGTGATTTGGCACTTTCAGCTCGGAAGCTCCCGAGGTGAGGAAATCTCCGACTGACGTCGCCAGCCACTCGCCCGCGGCGTTTCAACAATTCCCGCTCCGTTCTCCCTTTCTGCCGTCGCCTTTGGCTGCGATCGCGCAGGATGCTACGGGGCTTAACATTAAGACCGACTCAATTGCTAGCGCCATTTATTTAGCATAAAAAATGACGGCTATAGCCGACGCTTGCAGTCGGCAATGAAGGATCGCCCACCGCAGGACTCGAACCCGCGACCCCTGGGTGGTGAAGAGTGGCGAGCGTCTTTTACCACCGGGCAAAGATCCGTGGGCGAGAGGACGGCCCCAAGAGGACGGCCCTAAAGGCTCATCGCCGAGAACCCATCTTCTTGAGCCCTTCCCGCAAACCCGATGAACCCCTTCCTGGTTCCGCTATCGAGATTTCGTAGGCCAGACGTCGAGGCCACACGCGCGATGGGCGCGAGCATTTGGCACGTTTCTTCAAAGTAAGCCAACGGCAGTCTGCTCAAGAGTTTTTTAGCCATTGGAAAAGAAAGTAATATTTTTTTGATAGGTCGCTTTTAAAATGCCTTAAGAAAAAAAACGAATAGATTTCTACCCACGTGCTGTACATCTGTACATGCTGCGATGCTTTCCGCGCGCAATGATTGAAAATTAATTGCGGGCACTTCACAAAGGGCACACTTGTTTTTATCATTCTCACATCAGCGTGGCCTTGAAAGGTATGTTGAGCGGTGCGAGCGCAGCTCTGTCGCTCTGCGGCCGCTCGTTTCGAGTCTCCAGCCATATTGGGGAATACCGTTTATTTTTCCAAAAGACCAGTTTTTTGAGTTGACGCAAGGGTAACCGTTTTAGCCAGGTCTATTCCCGCTGAAGAGGCGGTAATTCTTGAGACAGAAACGATGCTCTCTTGACATCGGCATTTTAAAGATCATTAAAGACGGCTCATTAAGTGCGGCTCGCCAAAGGCTCACAGCTTCTAGCTCTGCCAAAATGTGGCACATAAAAACTGGGCACAGCAAATCGCGTCTCAGAATAAACGGAGCTTCACAGCAGTTTCTGCGCGACTAAAGAGAGACGGCTCGAGCGACGCGGCGCGCATTGGCACATCCAACTCGAAGATGCGAGCTGTCCTTTTGCTGCCATTGCCGCTGCACGATCGATCGGCGGGGCTGCGCTCGTTCGTCGCAGCGTCGCTTCTGCGGCGGCTCTTCTAGCGAGCGGCGCTCGCTTCTTTCTTAGGCGGAGTGCAA
>WPIO01000050.1:2852500-2920000 GCA_009760855.2 Cristatella mucedo | reverse complement strand
CTATATTTCAAGGCACTTTCTTCGTCCTTTTCGGCGTTTAGGCAAATTGGTCACATTCCATGATCTTCTATAACTGTGGTCCAACGAAGATACCAGTTCTAACCCTAGCATCTGCCAGCTGTGGAAAGGCATGCGGGAGGTACTTGAAAGTCACCGACTCCTTATCTTTAGCCGTGAAAAAAATTGCTTGCTGAGATCTAGCTTGACGTGCAGTGGTGGCACGAGCCGCTCGCCAATTCCGCTCGCCACTTCCGCTCGCCACTTTCGCTCGCCACCTTTGCTTTTTGCCACTACCTGCGGCTCCCACCTGATACTCATTCATGCAGAGAGACAGGAAAGTTCTGGTCGTTTTCTTTTGTCAAAGTGCGGCTTAATGTCTTCAGTGTACCACAGGCAAATACAACTGGGAAACATTGTAAAACCGCACAGGGTAGGGGCTCATCAGGAATATATAATTCATTTAAATAGCGCCCCAAGAGAACTTAATCTCTATTCAGGCGCTTCACATATGCCTCGGGGCTCGAGCCCACGACCCCAGTCAGAGCTGGGTATGGCAATATTTGATGCAGTCTACAATGATCTCCCAGCTACGGTCGCAATAGTCAAAGCCATACTTCAGTAATATTTTGACTCTGTCATAGTCCGCTTTGAGGTGAACAAAGTGAGCTGTAGGGACACAAGGGTACTTTCTCCCCGTTGAGAAGCAGCGGGGCTTTGACGTCCCTTGAGCTGTCTACGAACCTGTGCAAACTGATTCGGGTTAAGGGGTGCTTTATGTGGCGTCTAATAGACCAGCCAAATTGCTCCGGCAGCCGAGCCCATCTTGCCGACTGAAAAAGTTGGCAAACAAACAGGTGGCAACAATTATTCCAATCGTTTATTTGCCCAAGATCATGCAACAACTTCCGCTCTCTGAACCTGAATGTCAGTTGCTCAGCATTGGACTTTATAAGATTGAGGTTTCTGCTGATCAGATCGATGAGGTCTCTGTGCTTGGGGAAGTATTGCATTCTCGTCTCAGCTGCGTTTGCGATAGCCATATACCATCTTAGCCATATACCGTAAATAACTAGTCGACCTCCTGAGGGAGTACCACAGAAGACCCGACTGCTACATTAGGAGTGATGCGAGCCTGAATTGACCCGTTTTACAAACTTTTCTTCCTTGGTTTGGACACCTCATTCGCACGGCACAGCTCCTCAGATATAAAGCTCGTAGACCGCAGCTAATCTAGCACTGCCGTATTTGAGACGGGTTCGATGAATTAGCGGAATCCACTAGAATCCATTGCAATCCACTATAATTAGGCTCCAATCGACAGGACATTGGCATTTCCGAGCTCAAATTTCAAGCGGATACCGTAGTAACTATTCGATTTTCTGTATCCACCAAATGTATGTCATTGTGTGCACTCGCACTCCTGAAAGTGAGCTGCAAAGACGGAGGCGTATACCGCAATCCATCGAAATCCACTTTAGTTCGCCGAAAATCCACCACAAATCAACTGCACAAAGCTCCAAAACGTTTGATATATAAAATTACGCTACATTAAAAATGTACTCAGTAAATATTTCCCGTGATTCCACACTAGTTCTCATGAAGTCCACTGAAATACATTGCAGCGGGAATGGCCAATACCGCAATCCACAGTAACCCACATCAGTCCACTGCATTCTGCCATACAACGAAAGAAATCCTGTGCGAATAGCTCGTTGTTTGATTGCATATAACAGTAAGCTCTTTTGTGACAATTGCACTCATACAATTTTACTTGCATTGGCAGGGGTTCTCGTGCAATGCCCTGGAGTCTAGTGCCCGGGCCAATACCACAATTCCTCACTTCAATCCACCGTATCCACCGAAAAGCAACTAGAAATAGATTGCACCGAGCTCCAGTTTTTATTGCATGCTAAAGCGAACTGCTTTTGTGTGTGTGTACATTCATGTAAAATCAAGAAATTGTGCATCCGCCCACTCCGGCAATGCCCGATCGCCCAAAATGGCGTGAGCAAATACAGCAATCCGCTCTAATTAACTGCAAATCACCCTCAAATCATTAACACGAAACTCTAAATTGCATTGCATATAGGAGCAGACTCAGTTCAAAGTTTGTCCACAAGATTTCACCATAATACATGCTCGGGCCAATGATGCAATTCATCACAACCTTTAAAAAAATGTCATACAATTGGCTACGGGAAGCTTAGTTTTCCTTTCACAATTTCGAATAAGATTTTACCTGTTTTTGCGGTAATCTGAAATGTCCACAAGTAATTCCGCACGTTTATCTTCGGGCAGCATCGGGCAGCATCGGACATACTGTGCTATTCCAGTGCGGCTTTTCTCAAGCTTGAGGCCATGTTCCACTTCTGTCAACATCAGTAGACCATCTTCAGCTGAATTTCATGGAATACTTTTGTGATTTGCCGCCAATGCAAGCACTTTTGTAACGCCCTACGGCACAGCGACGGAACGTTGCACTTGCAAGTATGCCTTAATGTAATGTATCTCCGTCTGTAACTTCACAAAGTTATATAGACAATGTGGGTGTTACGCAGGAGAGTTTTGTATATCGCGCTCACAGCCTAAGCAGCTTTCGGTGAGCATTCAGTATCCAACAAGCTTTGTCTCAAGAAACAAAGAGAAAATGGGAAGCATAGCAGAGTAGGGAGAGCCGCTGAGGAAGTGAGTAGCATGGAAATAGCAGCTCAGGACCGATGAAAGGGATGAGCCATAGTCGGCAGCGGGAGAGTAGTTGTCGTTGCGTAAGAATTGTGGAAGCGAGTTCCACAGTCTAGGACCTGCAGAGCTAAAGCTTCTGTCGCTAATGGTCTATAGGAGGAGGAATGGAAAAGCTAATTTATTGTCCACACGGACCTAAGGACGCGAACAGGCTGAAACTTGTGTAGCAGTTCAGCTAGGTACGAAGGAGCCAATCCGTGGCGGGCCTTGTGGGTCAGCAAAAGAACTTTGCTCTGCATCTCTTGATCAACCGGCTTCCATCCTAGGTCTTTTAGCAAAGGAGATACGTGGTCAAACCTCTGGGACTTGAAAACTAGCCTTGCAGCCATATTCATGGTCAGTTGCAGTGGCCTAGTTGCTTTCATTGGTAGCCCCAGCCAAAAGAGAACTGCAATAATCAAGCCGAGGAGCTATTTAAAATTTGTTTCCCAAGCCACTATGGAAGACAGCTTCTAATCTTTAATCTGCGTAAGCAATGCAGACTAGTATTATAATGAAATTGTGCTCTGTTTCAACAATAGGAAGGAGACTTGTGTGTCTGTAAGCTTGTGAGCAGTAACTTAAACTTAACTGCATTTTATAGTACTTAACCTCCACAGGATCACTTCAACCGACATAATCAGTAGATTATCACAGTAAGCAAGCAGTAACAGTGCTTGTTTGCATCTCAGGTTACATTTAAAGCTTAGTCATAACCATACTGGCTGGAATATTCAGTTAACCATTCAAATAGCCCTTGAAAGTATGTTGCCATGCTATATTTCAGCCGTGTCCTTAGAGTTGCACAGACGTGGTTACACATGAAAGTACGCTGTACTAATATGCCATACCAATTGGCGCTCGAGCAGCCAATCAATAGTCAATTTAAAATGATTGCAATCAAAGCCGGCCCATTGCCATCGATTGCCATGCATTTGTCAAGATTGAGCGCGAAAAATGTGCTGACAGTATGTGGGTGCACAAACAACTTTATGTAGTATGATAATCGGGGCTTCGAAAAGCCAATTTCCAGACAGTTTGAAGCGGGTTGCGGTTACAGACGGGCAATTGCCGTTGATAGCCATACATTACCCTCGATTGCTCGTTCGAGATTGTTTAAAAAGAAGGCTTTACTTTTAATACAGTGTGCTGAAATACGAAAGAAAAGTTGGAGCTTTTCTCACCAACTGTCCGTACATTTGTAACGGATGTGGATTGGCGCATTTCGCCGGGCCATTACCATCGATTGCCACGCATTGCCGTCGATTGAGCGGGCAAAATATGTGCACATCTTATGTGCACACAAGTTAGATGTTACGTAGAATGAGAGTTGCAATTTTGTGCTGCAAATCTTGTCGATTTTCTATCGATTGCAGACTGTTGGTCCCAAGCATTGCTGTCGACTGCCATCCATCGCTGACAGTTAACGAGCAAAGCAGCTTGACAATGCCACGGTTATACTTTAGACGCAGCAAAATTTTATATGAAATGACAATTTGAACTTCAACCTACTAATTTCTTGTCGATTAGCCGCTCGGGGTTGAGCTAATAGCCCGGGCCATTCATGAATGATTGAAAGGGTGCAGTTGCACTTTTAAGACAGTGTGCTGTGATACATAAGAAAAATTTGGCCTTGGCCCAGAACTTTCAGACGATTTGTGATGGATCGTAATGGAATGTCATTATTTTCCCGGGCCGTTGCCGTCGATTTTCATGCACTGCGCTAGATTGAACGCACAGAGTTGGTTGAAAGTGTTTTCGAGCGCAGTGATATATTACGTGGAATGAGAATTAGAGCTTAGTGCAGCCGATTTCTCGTCGATTTCCACGGATTGCAGTATTGGCCCCTGCTATTTCCGTCGCTTGCCGTGCATTGCTAACACTGAAATGACACAATAGTTTGAAAATCCTATGGTTTCACTTTTAGCACAATGAATGGTTCTATGCAATGATAATTGGAGCATCGCGAAGCCAGTATCTTGTCGATTTACCACAGATTGTGGTGCATTGCTGCTTCGAGCTGAGCCGTTACCCTAGATTGCCGTGAATTGCCCCAGACTGCACGAGCACAAAAATTTAAAAATATATTTTTTGCACTTTAGGTAAATTGTTTGTCAAGTTAAATAAAAATTGGAGCACAGAAAGCGATTCATAGTCTTTTTGCGGTGGATTTCGGTGGACTGCAGTATTGACCCGGGCTATTGCAATCGATTGCAGTGTGTTGCTGCAGGATGGCCAAGGCAATTGTAGTAAAATTGGGAGAGTACACAAGAATCAAAGAGTAGAGAAACGTACAATTTTAGTTACAGCTTTTAGTGAACGCGTTCTGGTCGCATTTCGGCGGATAGTGGTGGATTGAGCTATGGGACCTGGTCGTTGCAGTTGATTACAACTCATTGCTTGAGAACGCGCATGCACAATGGAGTGAAATCTTGTGGGTAAACCGTGGACTGAGTCTAGTCTTATATGCAATGTAAATTAGAGCTTCATGCTAACGATTTGAGGATAATTTGCAGTGGATTGAAGTGGATTTCGGTATTTACTCAGGCCATTTTGGGCGATCGTCACCCCTTGCCGGAGTTCGCGAAATGCACACTTTCTTGATTTTAAATGAATGCGCACGCACCACACTGTGCCTTAATATGAAGCTGAAACTGGAGCTAGGTGCAATCTATTTCTGTCATTTTGCGACGGATGCTGTGGATTGAAGTGGATTTTGGCATCGAACCGGCCGTTGCACTAGACTGCAACCCATTGCACTAGAACGCCCGTGCCAGTGCGAGTGCAATGTAATAAGTACAATTTCCACACAGCGAACTGTCAAATGCAATCAAACAGAAGATTCTCGCGCAGGATTTCTTTCGCTGTGAGGTTGAATCCAGTGGATTTCTGTATTGGCCTGGACAACTGCAACCTGTCCATTCGATCGTGCTTCCTTTGCAGTAAATATAAATGGCAAGAAAGAGATTTAGTTCTCTGAGGGTATTATATCAAATGTATTATAATGTTTTCATTGGACATCATGAGAGCGCTTAAGCAGAATCGCAAAACAAATTGGGGATACATTTTAAATGTAACATAGTTTTATAATCCAAACTTTTGGAGCTTTACATAGTTGATTTGTGGTAGATAATAATAATAATAATGCACTTGATAAAGCGCCCTCAGAGAACCTAATCTCTTTCTAGGCGCTTTACATTTGCTGCAAAGGGAAATGCAATTGAATAGTAAGTAAAATCATGCTTGAAAAACAAACAAACTGAATAATATGGTTAGGGTTGACATGCACAGGGTCAGCATGCAAATGTGGTTAGTAGCAGCATGCACAGTGTCAGCACGCATAAGCACGTGAAGGACGAATCACAGGGACCCACAAAATGCTGTCCTAAATAGGTGTGTTTTTAAGTTCCTTTTAAATGTGGTCAGGTCAGGGGATGTTCTGACGCAGGTCGGGAGGGAGTTCCAGGCTTTGGGAGCATATGAACTAAATGCACGATCTCCAAAGGATTTGAGGTTTGTACAAGGTATTTGTAGACTGTTGGATTCCGAAAAGCGGGTGGTACGATGCTTGGCCTAATGGGGGAGTATATCTGAGAGATAGGTTGGAGCCATAGAATGAAGGGACCTAAAAGTGAGCGACAAAACCTTGAAGTCTGGATCTGAGGCGAACTAAAGGGAATTGCAGTACACGCCTCCGTCTTGGCATCTCATTTGCACGAGTGCCCGTACGCGCAAACACAATGATATGAAATTTGATAGATAGATAAAATCGAAGATGTCAGAATAATAATAGTAATAAATACACTTGATATAGTGCGCTCAGAGAACTCAAATCTCTTTCCAGGCACTTCATATTTGTCGCAAAGGAAGCACGATCGAATGATTAGTGGAAGCATGCTCGATAAACAACAAGAATAACATGGTTAGAGGTGACATGCACAGGGTCAGTATGCAAGTGTGGTTAGTGGCAGCACGAACAGTGTCAGTACGCATGAACACATAAGGACAAATCACGTGGACTCACTAAATGCTGTGATAAATAGATGCTTTCTTAGTTTACTTTTAAATGTGGACAAGTCAGGAGATGTCGTGACACAAGTCGGGAGTGAGTTCTAGGCTTTGGGAGCATACGAACCAAAGGCACGGTCTCCAAAGGATTTTGGATTTGTACGAGGTATGGGTAAACAATCAGATACCGAAAAGCGGATGGTACGAGGCTTTATCTCGTGGGGGGAGTAAATCTAATAGGTAGGCTGGAGCCAAAGAATGAAGGTACCTAGAAGTGAGTGACAAAACCCTGAAGTCGATGCGTCTCTCGACTGGGAGCCAATGCAGGTCGGCGAGAAGTAGTGTGGCATGGCAACTGCGACGCTCACGACAGACAAGCATAGCTGCAGAGTTTTGCACCAGCTGTAAGCGCCTGCTTGCACATGCCAGTAGGCCAGCAGGCAGTGAGTTACAGAAGTCAAGACGGGATGTCACAAACGCATGGACCAATTTAGATGTGATCTTTGTCTATTCACATCAATACTCTGGAGTCTCCCATTGAGATAGGACCTGAACCATTGCAGAGCAGTGCCAGTGATGCCCAGGCGAGATGAGAGGCACTCTAGAAGGATTTGGTGATCGATAGTATCAAAAGCTGCCGAAAGATTAAGCAAAAAAAAGCAGAGGTACTCTACCGAAGTCTGCATTCCTAAGTAGGTCGTTGTACACTCGAAGCAATGCTGACTGTGGAGCGATTAGCTCTAAAACCAGACTGAAACACGAACTGAAACATGGCTTGAAGTTTCAATACGTGAGTTCAGCTGGTCCGCCACGACCCGTTCCAGTGTCTTTTGATAGGAATAGTAGAAGGGAGACTGGGCGGTAGTTGCTTAAGTTCTCTTGGTCGAGTGTCGCTTTCTTGAGAAGTGGCCTGACTACAGCATTTTTGAAAGGTGGTGGGACGTGACCTGAGGCTAATGGCGTATTAATGATTTTAGTTATGAATGGCAGCAGCAGATCAATGCATCGTAGAAGCAGGACAGCGGGAACAGGGTCCAGAGGACTATTTGCCTTCTTTGATTGGGGTATAATGTTCAGGACGAGGTCACTGATGAGGTCCTTAAGTTAGACATTGAGGTGCTGCATGGAGTTAAGGAACATGATTCCAGGGGGATGCCGCCATCTTAGGGATGGACTCCCTGATCTATCCATTCGAAACATGGGCTCGGCAGCACCTATTTCCTATCGATTATTGCTTAATTAGAGCGGATTGCGTTAATTCGTCGAACCGACTATGCCATTTCTAGACCCCGAACCTGGGGGAGGGGGGAGAGACACTTTTTGCACACCCTATAGCCAATCCCGTCGATACGTTCAGTGGGGGGGGGCGGTTGTTGTTACTTCATGCATACCGACAAATCCCGTTTGTTCGTCGTGCTGCTAGCGCGCGGTCGCCGTGGTAACAACTCGCTCCACTCGTGCTTCACTCGTGATTCAACTCAGGTCTTCTAGTTCATATACATGCTCTCATCCAGGTCATCTTCTTCAAATCGGGTAGTCGTCAGCTTGTCCGTCGCAATCTTTAATCCACAACGCCCGTTAAAGTTGAGCCAAGATGCTACTTGATTGCCACTATGGTTGCTTTAACGCGCCAGCTTTCACTCCCCAAAAACCAGGCGCTATTAATTTATTAATTTATCAAGCTTATTATTATTATTATTATTTTATTAATTAATTAATTAATTTATTAATCCTAAAGCTTAATTATTAATTAAGCTTTAGGATTTTTCATGCACTGTGCTGTAGCCCCGTGTTTTCCTTTTCCTATGTCAGAAAAGATGAGCCTCTCTGCTCTGACTGGCCCCCCCCCATAATCAGACTCACTCCGTCCTTAATGAAAATGGCTTCTCGCGGGCTTTTTCCCAAAGGTTGCTGGCCCGGAATCTTGCACTTTACAGCAAATGTAAAGCGCCTAGAGAGAGATTAAGTTCTCTGAGGGCACTTTATCAAGTGAATTATTATTGTTATTATTATTATTATTATTGCACGCGGTGATTTCAGACGAACTTAACGGCGTCCCAATTTTTTCCGCCTCTGTTTGGCCCACTGCACACAGGGATCCGCAGTACGCCGCTACGTGTCGCTCGCGTTCGAGCTATTCAAATAGCGAAAAGAGCGCAAAGGAAAGCTCAAGGAAAGGCAGTGGCTCTTTGCAACAAGCACGCGCGCGCACGCGAACACGCCGAGCAGCGAGCCAATTACTTTATAAAAATAGCAGAGGTTTTCCTACTTGGCATCGCGGCTCATCACGGACCATTGGATGCTGAGGACCTCTTTTTCTTGTGGAGTTCCACCCGAAGGCTTGCAGTTTGTAATACGACAAAGCCTTCCGTTTGTATGCTTCCCGAAGTCAGAAATTTCACAGCCGACTCACTTCACGATGTCCTCTTGACTTGAGGGCATTAAAAAAGAGCTGAAAAACCTCCGCGTACCTCAAAGCGTTTGGTCCAGTGGTAGTTCTCAACCTGCGGTTCGCGACCCTTATGCGAATCGAACGGCCCTTTCACAGGTATCGCCCAAGAACATCGGAAAACACGCATTTCCACATTTTGCACACAATAATTTTATGGTTGGTTGGGGTCACCACAACATGAAGAGCTGTATTAAAGGGTCACGGCATTAGGAAGGTTGAGAACCACCGGACTAGTCTAGTCTATGTGAACAGTCTTTTGTAAGCTTGTGCGTGCTGACGCTATCACTTGACTCTTGACCTGCTTCATTTTCAGTGTGTATAGTAGTGACCTGGGAGGAGTACCCATTGAGGTGCTACTTTTGGGTTGCAATCCAGAGGTCTGTTTTCACTGTCGATAGAATAGTAATTCAAATATATTACATATATTACTTATAATATATATATATATATTATAATTACTAGAATGATTACTAATAATAATTCCTATTAATTTTGCAGCGTGGCTTCCTGCTGAGCGCGTCCTTTATCGTCTGCTGGTCGCCGTACGCCGTCGTGAGCTTCTGGTCCGCGTTCGGGAACCCCGAGGACATATCGCTCGTGATGACGGCAATACCGGCCACGATGTGCAAGACCTCCGTGCTTCTGAATCCGATTCTCTACTTGCTCACCAACGAGCGGCTCATGCGAGCCATCAAGTCACGACTGCTCATGCGCGGACGGCCAGCCCGAGAGGAGTCAAGAGATCCCCTGCCGCCGACGCCGCCGCCGACGCCGCCGACGCCGCCGACGCCGCCGACGCCGCCGACGCCGCCGACGCCGCCGACGCCGCCGACGCCGCCGACGCCGCCGACGCCGCCGACGCCGCCGACGCCGCCGACGCCGCCGACGCCACCGCTGCCGCACGCGGACTGCGCCTAGCGAGGCGCACGACGCGCTGGCTTCCAATTTGAGAGGCGTCGCGATCGGCTGGCCGTCGGCTTGCCTTTGCTCGAACGACGCGACTCGACGCGATTTCGCATCTGCCCGTGGAGGAGATCCTACCTCCGGGCGCGACGCTGCCTCGGCTAGCCGCGGCAGTGTTTCGCGCGCCGCCGCTTAGGAGCTTGCAGCCGAAGAGAGCGAGAGAGAGAGAGAGAGAGAGAGAGAGAGAGAGAGAGAGAGAGAGAAAGAGAGAGAGAGAGAGAGAGCGCTTGGATGCGCGACGCCGGCTGCGTCTCGCGAGCGCTGGAAAACGCGCGGGCGGTGACGCTGGCTTCGCGCGATATGCGCTGCTCAGCATTGCGGCGCGGCGGTTCAGCGCAAGGAGCCTTCGTCACGAAGGTGTCCAATTATTTGCCCGGGTCGCGCGTTTGGCGCTGAGCTCAAAAATTGGGCTTGCCAAATAATGGCGGAGAGAAAACGAGCTGCGGAGGCGGCGTGCACTGGCAGCTCGCGAAAGCAGCCTCCGTCAAAGCGCGGTCTTCGCGCAGGCTGCTGCTGACAGCGAGTCGCGCAGGGATTTGATCTCGTGCGGGGAGGTGACAAGTCTGCCAAGACTGACTGAGTCTCAAAAGCGTCAACGCTGGTGCGGCAGAGGAGGAGCCCTAGGGGCTTGCGCCTCGCTCACAGCACGAGTACGGCAGCTATTGCTGCAGGACGCGTGCTGCAGGACGCGTGCTGCAGGACGCGTGCTGCAGGACGCGTGCTGCAGGACGCGTGCTGCAGGACGCGTGCTGCAGGACGCGTGCTGCAGGACGCGTGCTGCAGGACGCGTGCTGCAGGACTCGGGCCCTGCAGGACTCGGGCCCTGCAGGACTCGGGCCCTGCAGGACTCGGGCCCTGCAGGACTCGGGCCCTGCAGGACTCGGGCCCTGCAGGACGCGTGCTGCAGGACGCGTGCTTCAGGACTCGGGCCCTGCACCTCAGAGCTTGGGGCCCTGAACTGCGGGCACCATACAGCTGGCCTTAAAACCGGTGGTAAAGTAAAGAGCGAATGATTTAGGCTCCTCACATATATCTGAGCGCAGCGGCCCTAGCGGCCTTGACCGCGTTCGCTCCGGTTACTGCGAGGTGTACAGAATTGACCAATAAAGGTGATTTACCAGCCTCGTTTGTGTTGCGGCAGAAGAGCCGTGAACGGCTTATCACCACCGCCTGCAGTTGGCAATACAGGATTGCCCATTTCAGGATTCGATCCCGCGACCCCTGGGTCGTGAAAAGCTAGCACCTTACCTCATATGCTCGAGTCAAAGCTACGAGCTAGCCTAGGACGCTGGCATCAAAATTGCTTGATTCAAGACGTGCGGCCGACCTCGATCACGTGCAATTAGTCCTAAAACAGGCAAGCTCGCACATTAGGTGTGAACGATCGGAAGCTCTCTAAAATGTAGCCCAAGTACCATGAAAACTCGTGACGGGCCTTCTAACAAGTACAGGTAACACTCGTCTAGCCTGCACGTGGTTCTGCTATCAGAACATTGCCAGGACACCGAATGCACACATTCGGGTCCCAACAGCAGGCGGCATTTCATTTATATATGCGTGTCTATAGCAGCCTTTCCTAATAAATATATAACTAATAACTAATAGAATATATAACTAATATATAATATATATAATATATATAATATATATATAATATATATATAATCTATATATAATAATACTAATATATATACAATATATAATATATAATAATAATACTAATATATATAACTAATAATATATATAAATATAAATAACCAACAAACAAACACACACACACACACACACACACACACATATATATATCGACTCCGCTTACAAGAATACGATCGGGCCGGCAAATGGCCATTCTTATAATAATAATAATAATAATAATAATACTAATAATCGGGCCGGCAAATGGCACTTGATAAAGCGCCCTAATAGAGAAAGCGCCCTCAGAGAACTTAATCTCTCTCTAGGCGCTTTACATTTGCTGTAAAGTGAAATGCAATTGAATGGTAAGTAAAATCATGCTTGAAAAACAAACGAAATGAATAATATGGTTAGGGGTGACGTGCACAGGGTCAGCATGCAAATGTGGTTAGTGGCAGCATGCACAGTGTCAGCACGAACAAGCACATCAAGGACGAATCACAGGGACCCACTAAATGCTGTCATAAATAGGTGTGTTTTTAGGTTCCTTTGAAATGTGGTCAGGTCAGGGGATGTTCTGACGCAGGTCGGGAGGGAGTTTCAGGCTTTGGGAGAGAGCATATGAACTAAATGCACGGTCTTCAAAGGATTTAAGGTTTGTATGAGGTATTTCTAGACTGTTGGATTCCGAAAAGCGGGTGGTACGATGCTTGGCCTGATGGGGTAGTATATCTGAGAGATAGGCTGGAGCCATAGAATGAAGGGACCTAAAAGTGAGCGACAAAACCTTGAAGTCAATCCGTTGCTTGACTGGTAGCCAGTGCAGGTCGGCGAGAAGTGGAGTAATGTGGCAACTGCGACGCTCACGACAGACATGCCTAGCTGCAGAGTTTTGCACCAGCTGCAATCGCCTGATCGCACATGCTGGTAGGCCAATAAGCAGTGAGTTGCAGAAGTCGAGACGGGATGTCACGAATGCATGGACCAACTTTGACGTGGTATCTTTATCTAAACAAGCCCTAATTTTAGCAATGTTATGAAGCTGAAAATAGGCTGATTTGACTGTGGAGCTGATATGGTCGTCTAACGAGAGGTCGCTTTGGAATATGACACCTAGATTTCGAGCTGATTCAACTGGAGATATGCTGGCAGAGCCAATTTTGAGAGTCAGCCTTTCCAATCTCTGGATCACACTGGGTTTGCCCATAACTAATAAGTTAGTTTTATCATCGTTAAGTTATAGAAAATTGTGCTGCCATCCATGTGCGGATGTCATCAATGCATGCGGCTAGTGAGTTTAGAGAATTTGAGGTGCTCGAAGGCTGGGAGGGATCAAAGCAAAGGTACAACTGAGTGTCATCCGCATAGAAGTGAAAGCCTAGATTGTGCTTGGCAATCACATCAGCAAGAGGCAGAGTATAAACCGTGAAAAGAACCGGACCTAGCACGGAGCCCTGAGGTACTCCATATTTCAGAGGTACTTCAGAGGATCTTTGTCCATTCACGTCAATACTCTGGAGTCTCCCACTGAGATAGGACCTGAACCACTGCAGAGCAGTGCCAGTGATGCCCAGGCGAGATGAGGGGCGCTCTAGAAGAACTTTGTGATCGATGGTATCAAAAGCTGCCGAAAGATCAAGCAAAACAAGCAGAGACACTCTACCCATGCCTGCATTCCTAAGTAGGTCGTTGTATACCCGAAGCAATGCTGACTCTGTGGAGTGATTAGCTCTAAAGCCAGCTCATAGGCGGAGTATTCCCATATGCGGAGTGAGACTAGTGCTAGAGTGAATGTGGGAAGCGAATATACTATTCTTATAATAGTGATAATAATAACAATAATAATTCGCTTGATAAACCGCCCTCAGAGAACTCAATCTCTTTCTAGGCGCTTTACATCTGCTGCAAAGGAAAATGCAATTGAATGGGAGTAAAATCATGCTTGAAAACATACAAAATGAATAATATGGTTATGGGTGACATGCACAGGGTCAGCATGCAAATGTGGTTAGTGGCAGCATGCACAGTGTCAGCACGCATAAGCACATCAAGGACTAATCACAGGGACCCACTCAATGCTGTTCCAAATTGGTGCGTTTTTAATTTTTTTTTTAAATGTGGTCAAGTCAGGAGATGTTGTGATGCAAGTCAGGCGTGAGTTCCAGGCTTTGGGAGCGTACGAACTAAATGCGCGGTCTCCAAAGGATTTGAGGTTTGTACGAGGTATTGGTAAACAGCTAGATTCCGAAAAGCGGGTGGTACGAAGCTTGGCGTGATGGGGGAGTAGATCTGAGAGATAGCTGGAGCCAAAGAATGAAGTGACCTAAAAGTGAGCGACAAAACCTTAAAATCGATCCGTTGATTGACTGGTAGCCAGTGCAGGTTGGCGAGAAGTGGTGTGATATGACAACTGCGACGCTCGTGACACACAAGTCTAGCTGTAGAGTTTGGCACCAGCTGTAAGTGACTGATTACACATGCCGGTAGGCCTGGCTGGTAGGTAGCTGGCCGGTAGGCCTGGTGAGCTTTTGTGTGTATATTGCCTGCTGTTGCTTGATTAATGCGGATCAGGTACGTGAGAGACCAACCGCGTAGAAAAGTCGCGGTCCTCTTGCCCCACATTACCCATTCCTCTCAATCCTGTCACTTAGCTAGTCCTTTAACCTACGTCAAATCCCACGGCTTTTCTTACGCACCCACTTCCTGGGCTTCTTGGCCGACTGGTATCTCAAGATACACTGACGAAAACCGAGCTACTGTGCAACTGAAGCGAAACGGTTCCGGTGTCCATAAGTGCCTTTAATTAATGCTAACGATAATTGTGAAATGTATGTATCGCCCAAGATCGCTATCGCTCCTTGATGGTAAACTTAAAAAACGGGTTCGTATATCTTTGAGTAAGTGGTAATATCTCCCACTGGCTGGAAAGATCTGAAAGTTATGCCTCCTTCCGTGTGTACACGATTTTGGGTCGACAGTAATAATTAAAGTCGGCGGACCTAAATTGACGTAAATCCTTGTGATGGCTTCCCGGTCCAGAAGGATGTACCTCTCTTGGTCTCACATTATCTAACAGTATCCGAATGCACGTTCTTTTACTAGGATTCTCCTTTGATCATCGAGCCTCTCTGGTTCTAAAATATTCCCTTATAAGCGCTTCCGTTGTGAAATTATTATTTACTGTCTCGCCACGAAGCGATTGCAGACCACGCACATTAAGCAGCTGTGCCCAATAGATTGATCGCAATTCTTCTAACATGATTGCAGTTTTTAATCCACCAAAAAGGTAAATTTTTCAAAGAGTCTTTACTGGATCGAGTTTCAAAGCCTTGCATGGATGCCAACAATAATTACAGAAATATTCGAAAGAAACACAAATGTATGTATTACTCCATTAGAACCAAGTTCCTAGTAGGCCGTTTTACATTTTTAGAAAAAGAATCTCAATTGGTAAGCCGCAATACTAATTATTATTATTATATATTTAATGTAGCGCATTTAGATAACTCAATCTCTTTCTAGGAACATTACAGATGATATATGGAGAGCATTACTTAAGGATTGATGGTAACATCCGCAAGCAGCAGGCACAGTATAAGCAATAGAAGCAGTGTTAGCAGCAGGTACAGTGCATGCACACTGAGTAATTAGTATGCCACATTTTGTCAGCTTGAGTAATTAAAGTACAGTTCACGCGAAAGGGAAAAGGCCTTAAGGAGCGGTGGGTTGTGCAGCTACTTTTGAAATGAGGCATCGCGATACTCTGGATTCTGCGTGCCGTGTTGGAGTTTCAATTAAAGACTCGAGTTTAGCCTTAAAAAAGTTTCGCCTGGTCAAGTCTAAAGCCCTCGGTGAAATTATTCACTGGACTTCCTTAAGCCCCACTCCCTCTCTCTTTCTCATGAATGAGATCTCTGCTGAACGGGCGCTGCTTGCGATATTCTCGTCAGAAAGATTCGGGGGCGTACCAAAGGTTCGCCAAGAAATGATTTTCAGTAATTCCGCTTCGACTCAACTCATGCGTGAGCTATCGCTATTTTAAAAAAGAAAACCGTATACTTCGCAAAGGCAACAAGCCTGACGGCCCGAGGTGCGCAACTCGGGATTCCAATGGCATCCTCGCGACTACGCACCGTGAATCAGTTTTTTCCTTTTTTTTTTCTTCGGAAATAATTGCATTCTAGGAGCGATTCCACTTTCCAATGGAGGCGGCTCGAAGCGGTAACGAAAGCGGGTCAACGCCGCTTGAGGCGACCCTTGAGTTGAGGAGCGTGTCGCGACTGCATCGCAGCATTAGAATCTAAGCTGCTGCCGCCTCCGTCGCAGAAGCAAGCCAGCAGCAGCCCGACGCCGCCGATAGCTGCGAGTTCAACTCGGGGCCACGCAGGCCGCAAGTGCTAGCGAGAAGCACAAGGACATTCTAGAAACCGGTGCGCTCTAGATCGGGGCTGCGGCTAGTCACGCCCCCGCCTGGTGCACATGCGCCGCTCCGTCACCGCTTTACTAATGCAGGTGGTAGTGATGAGGGTTATGGTGTAGCCGAGTACTGTATTTTACCGCGTATTTTACCGCCCCCTTTTGTCCCCGAAAATGTTGGGTTTGGTAATAGAGAGAGGGAGAGAGAGAGAGAGAGAGAGAGAGAGAGAGAGAGAGAGAGAGAGAGAGAGAGAGAGAGAGAGAGAGAGAGAGAAAGAGGGCTCATACATAGAAGGTTAATTTGTTGCTTTGATATTGCGCTAAAAAAAGTACCTGCTTTGAATGCACTGCCGCTTTTTGAATCATTTTGAATGCATTTGTGGGACTAAAAATGCAATGGACGGAACGGAAAATGACGCAGTCTACGAAGAGAGTGGACGAAAACAATCGTGACAATGGAGTTCACACAATATTTAAACCTTGTTAGCGAGTGGCCCTGGCTGGCTGTCGAACCACGCGTGTGCTATGTGTGCATGCGTTTACTTGTGTGAGCGTGTTTGTGTCTCCGTCTGCATCTCCTCAAAGCCTAAGAGATGATGCGCTTGGGATTTCCATTAAGCCTTTGCAGCCGGCGACGAATTTGGCTGCCAGGTTGGTCAGCAAAGCCATCGGGTGGCTTAGCCGTTTTGGCTCCTGTTTGATCAGTGGATGAAAAGAGCAAGTTCTCACTCCGACTCACAAGGCCAAGGTCATCGCTTGGCTTCTTCATGCCAAGCTAAGCAGCAGCACCAGTTTCCAGCCTCCTCGTCCTCCTGCCCTCGGGTTTTCTAAGAGCGATGAACTATCTGTTTGGATTAAAAATAGTTTATTATTTAATTAAAATAGTGATATTAATATTAGTAATAATATACACTATAATTAGTAATTATAATCAATATATTAATAATATAGTTATATTATCGTTAAGTTTGAGAAAGTAAAGCTTGCCGCCATCCATCTATTGATGCTAATATTAATAGCAATATGCTTGCGTAGCATCCTCAGAGAACTTGATCTCTTTCTAAGCACTTTACAGATTAACGTATCTCCGTCTGTAACTCCACAAAGCCACAAAGAGTATGTGGCTGTACCGCTGGAGAGTTTCGCATAGCACTCATAATATAATTAATAATATAATTCATTTATATAGCACCCCAAGAGAACTTAATCTCTATTCAGGCGCTTCACATATGCCTCGGGGCTCGAGCCAACGACCTCAGTCAGACCTTGGTCGGGGCGATCACCTTAACCGCTAGACCAAACCAGCACTCACAGCCTAAGCGGCTTTCAGTACGCATTCGGGAGCCAACAGACTTAATCTTAAGCAACAAAGAGAAACTAAGAAGCATAGCTGAGTCAGGGGAGCAGTAGAGGTACTGAGTAGCACGGGAGTAGCAGCTCAAGACGGCTGGAAAGGATGTGCCATAGTCGGCAGCAGGAGAGTAGTTGTCGTTGCGTAAGAATTGTGGAAGTGAGTTCCACAGTCTAGGACCTGCAGATCAAAAGCCTCTGCCGCCGACGGTCTTTAAGTGGAAGAATGGGACAGCTAATTTATTGTCCATACAGGACCTGATGGCCCGAAGAAGCTTGAACTAGTGCAGCAGTTCAGCTAGGTATGGAGGAGCCAAGCCTTTCATTAGACGACCGCATCAGCTCCACAATCAAGTCTGCCTACTTTCAGCTACATTGTTTTGCTAAGATTCGGGGTTGTTTAGACAAGGGTACCACATCTAAGTTGGGTCTATGCATTTCTGACATCCCGTCTTGACTTCTATAACTCACTGCTTGCAGGCCTACCGGCCTGGGCAATCAGGCACTTACAGCGGCTGTCAAACTCTGCAGCCAGGGTTGTCTGTCGTGATCATCGCAGTTGCCACATCTCTCCACTTCTCGCCGGCCTGCACTGGATACCAGTCATGCAACGCATCGACTTCAAGGTTTTGTCACTCAATTTTAGGTCCCGGAATCTAACTATTTACTTAAACCTCGTACAAACCTCAAATTCTTCGGAGACCGTGCATTTAGTTCATACTATCCTAAAGCCTGGACTCCACTGGAACACACTTGAAAAGCATGCCCGTCAAATGCACGGGGCATGCTTGTCAAGAGCACTCTTAAGTGTCATGTTCACTGCATCAGTGAGGGCATCGAGGCTGTCGGTGGAGTCTGGGTGCAGGTCAAAAAGACTCGCATCACATACGGATTATGGCCACCGACGTGTGGGGTATCAATAACGTATTGGACCAGTTATTGGACAAGTTCTCCAGGCACTCAAGAGATGGGAAGACCTGGTGGTTTCTAGGGTGGTCAAGTGAATGTTGAAGTCTCATACAATCAGTAACGGCCTGTCACACAAAAATATTTTAGTAATGAATTACGAAAACTCCTCTATAAACATGTTTAGGCAGCCGGAAGGAGGTTGGTATGTCACAACAGTGAGAGGCACCGTCTTTGATGAGAACCTGAATGCAACCAATTTAGACGATGGCCCGTGTGAATAAACGCATGTCTTTCAGATAAACGATCCACGGACAATAATAGTAACCCTGCCACCAACCTTGACAGATTGCATGAGCTGAAAGAATGTGAACCCGAGTTGGGTGGTCTGAGATATAAAGCTGCCGAAGCAGGGCGTCATCTACGTTCCGGCCAGCAGAAATGCATCCAGTTTCTACCGGATCGCGGATAAGTAACCCTCTGGTTTTGAACGAGCGGACATTTAGCAGGCGGAGTCTTTAAGAGGTCACCTGCGAAACCCCGATTAAGTGGCTTGCATTCTCATCGGCATATAGCCGGCCCGGCAGATGCAGCCCCTTAGAATTTAAATTGGACTTAGTAACGATCGCCGGTTGACTTTTCACAGCATGCTAAGACACAGCAAGTGAGCTAATACCACATAATAATAATAATAATAATAATAATATTGCACTTGATAAAGCGCCCTCAGAGAACTTAATCTCTTTCTAGGCGCTTTACATTTGCTGCAAAGTGATACGCAATAGAATATAGTTCTAATCAGCGCTTTAAACTTACGGGTCGTAGGTTTGATGAGCCGTGATGGCACACTAGGTAAGGCGGTTGTTTTTTACGACCTCGGTACCAAAATCGCGAGTTCGAATCTTGCTGTGAGCGATTCTTTATTGTCACAGCAAGCGGTAGTGATAGCTGTGAAGGCTCTTTTATCGCTGTACAAAAGAGGCTGTTAAATCAACTAGTATTTTCTCTTTTTTTGAGCTGTTGATAGGAAGAACGCACGATGAAGGGAGGTTCTTACTGACGCGCCGAAGGAGGCCGGCAAGTAGGTATCGAGTAATGGCGACATCGCTGCTTACGCTGAGCAGGTTCTTTTTTGAGTAGCATATCAGAGGACAGCTCATAAACAGTCACAACAAAGATAGTAGCGGAATACCCGAAGGAATCGCGAGAAGTCAGGTACGTAAAGATCCACGCCGCGCTTGGAGTCGCCCGAGGCTGCTCTCTAGCGAGATGACATCAACACAAGCCGTAAGAGATTTGATAGAACTTGAACTGTTGGAGGGCTGGGTGGGATCACAGTAAAACTGAGCGTCATACGCATGGAGGTGAAAGCCTAGATTGTGTTTGACGATCACATCGGCTAGAGGGAGAGTATAAACTGGGAAAAGAAGTGGACCCCCGAGCACAGAGCTACGAGAGAGGTACGCCATACTTGAGTGGCTCTTCGGACGACCCTTGTCCACTCACATCAACACTCGGGTGTCTCTAACTGAGATAGGACTTAAGCCAATGCAGTGCTGTGCCGGTGATGCCCAGGCGGAATGTGAGGCATTCGATGAGTAATGTAACGTATCTCCGTCTGTAAACCCACACAGCCATAAAGACTATATGGGTGCCACGAAGGAGAGTTTTGCATAGCACACTCACAGCCTAATCGGATTTCGATACGCATTCGGTAGCCAACAGACTTTATCCCACGGAAAAAAGAGAAAGTGGGAAGCATAGCAGAGTCGGGAGAGCAGTTGAGGTTGTGAGTAGCATGAAAGTAGCAGCTCAGGACCGCTGAAAAGGATAAGCCATGGCAGCCTAGACTGCGGAGCTGATTTGGTTGTCTAGCGGGAGGTCACTCTGGAATAATAATAATAATAATAATAATAATTCACTTGATAAAGCGCCCTCAGAGAACTTAATCTCTCTCTAGGCGCTTTACATTTGCTGTAAAGTGAAATGCAATTGAATGGTAAGTAACATCATGCTTGAAAAACAAACGAAATGAATAATATGGTTAGGTTGGCAGCGGGAGAGTAGTTATCGTTGCGTAAGAATTGTGGAAGTGAGTTCCACAGCCTAGGACCTGCAGAGCTAAAGCTTCTGTCGCCAACGGTCTTTAAGCGGAGGAATGGAACAGCTAATTTATTGTCCATACAGGACCTGAGGGCACGAAGAGGCTGAAACTAGTGCAACAGTTCAGCTAAGTACGGAGGAGCCAAGCCGTGGTGGATCTTGTGGGTCTCCGTAAGAACTTTGCTCTGTATCCGTTGATCAACCGGCAGCCATCCAAGCTCTTTTAGCAAAGGAGACGCGTAGTCAAACCTCTGGGACTAGAAAACTAGCTTGCAGCCATTTTCATAGCCAGCAGCAGTGGGCTAGTTGCTTTTGTTGGTAGCCCAGCCAAAAGGGACTTACAATAATCAAGCCGAGACAGAACTAGGGAGCTAGTTAAATTTTCGCAAGCCACTGTGGAAGACAGCTCCTAATCTTAGATATGGATAGGACGTGATGGCTAGCAGTAGAAGCAGTCTTCTGAATTAAGTTTTTAAAGTTTAGGCAGCTGTCGAAAACGAAGACTACATTTTGAGCACGTGATGATGGTCGCACAACAGCATACACTATTAGAAGAGCAAAGCCATTTAATCCAGCCACACGCTTAGGGTGTCCTATGAGCAGCAGTTTGGTTTTATCGTCATTTAGCTTTAAGAAGTTTTCTGACATCCAGGATCAAATGTCGGTAAGG
The DNA here is from genome assembly GCA_009760855.2 of Cristatella mucedo. Lineage (NCBI taxonomy): Eukaryota > Metazoa > Bryozoa > Phylactolaemata > Cristatellidae > Cristatella > Cristatella mucedo. Next base: position 2,898,776 of record WPIO01000050.1, on the reverse strand, counting down.
CGAGAATTCAGTTTATCAGTTGCTTTAACATATTTTGACGGTTTGAATGACAAATACAGCTGAATTGGTGATCGGTAGCACCACTAGCATGAGATTTGCTAGCAGCACTTTTTTGTTTGGCGTCTGCGTGTGCCTCCACAGTATTGGAAGATATGCTGCTGAGCTAAACTGTGATGAACCAGGCTGAAGGGATTAGACGGCAACGAGTGACTGAAACTGGACGCAAACCAGAAACGAAAGAAAGTTTGAAGCCGGAGCTGTCCAAACATATTTGGGGCAGTCAGCAGGCCATTGCCGTCTGTCATGTGCCTGTGTTTGGGCACGTGTGCTCGCACGCGGGTGTGTGCGGGAGTGTGTGCGTGAGTGCGTATGTGTGTGTGTGTGTGTGTGTGTGTGTGTGTGTGTGTGTGTGTGTGTGTGTGTGTGTGTGTGTGTGTGTGTGCGTATGCTTGAGTGACACATTTGTACTTGTGAACACGCAGCGGGCCGTGGGTACAAGCGATATGTACAAGCTTGGTGACGCTAGCACGTTCATGTGATGTTAACTCTTCGCTCGAGATATCTGGCTAGCTCGCTGCTGCTTGCAAATACGACAGCTCTAAAGTCTATGCTAAGGCAAACGGCCTTCTGTCATTACAGCTGTTTGTCAGTGTTTAGTTGGTCCTTGTGATTCGTCCTTTGTTAGCTTATGCGTGATGACACTGTGCATGCTATCACTGACCGTATTGACATGTTGACCCTGTCCATGACACTTCTATCCAAGTTATGCGTGTTGTCATTATGTATGCTACCACTAACCATTTGATCATGCTTAATTTACAGCATATGTAAAGTACCTAGAAAGATAAGTCCTCTAATGGTGCTGCACAAATAATTTATCATATCATCTACGGATTAAGGGCAATGCTCTTACTCTGACCCAAAAGGCCTGAATCTATCATGCTTAGCTTAGCTGCTGCTCTACTTTCAGCCACCGCTTGCCCTCGGGTCCCCCGTGGATAATAAATTAGCGCTTCCATTTCTTGCGCCTACATACTGCTGCCGACTGCAGCAATTGCTTTGCAGGACTTACACTGTGGAGCTCGCTGCCACAATTTTTGCACAACGCCATCTGCAGTCTCCAGCCGAAGGCCGAAGGTCCGGCGGCGGCGCATCGTTTCCAGTCGTCCTGAGCTGCTCACTTGCTGCTCGGCCGCTCTGCTGACTCAGCTGCACTTCTCACTTTCTCTTTCTTTGATGCGTGAGACGAAGTATGTCACGCGAGATGAAGTACGAGATGAAGTATGCGCGAGATGAATGAAGTATGTCACGTGAGATGAAGTATGTCCATCACTGTAAGCGCACCAAAAGACGCCCAGGCTTTGAGAACGCTATAGAAAACTCTCCTGCCGGTGCACCCTAGTTAGTTAGTCTTCGTGGCTTTAAACAGTTACAGGGTAGGTAGGTAGGCTAAATAAATTTTAGCAGCGGGTGAGCGCCCATGGGCTCACTCGCGGTCGCCCCTCTCGCGTAGTGCAAAGCGCAGCAGTCCGAGGTGTCGGATGTTAGCAAGCGAAGCCAAACGGTCCGCGTGGAGTGTGGTTGAAAGCCGCCAAGCCCCTTTAGCGTAGCTATATAAGCGACTCTCTCGAGATAACGATTGTGTACTATTTCTATCCGGTCCACTCTCACCAAGCAGTACTACTAACGAGACATTCACACAGACAGACGGGGTCCTAGCTAGCGAAGGGATATCCGCCGGATGTGGGCCCCGCCTGACGCTCCGCTGCTTTGGTTCCCGAGCAGTTTCGGCGTTTCGGCGCGCTGCAATTCTCATTCACTCCCATAGTTAATAGCGCTGATCGCGGATTCCTCACTTCGATCCTGGTTTGGAATCCCGTTGTGCGATAATGAGTTTAGTCAATAAATAGCCAGGCAACGCCAACCTCAGCAGGCTGGAGTTAGTGGCGATATTTAAATAGCAGCTTGCTAAGTTAGCCAGAAAATGACACCCGAGATATTTTTCATTCGTGGCTCGTGAATTTTAGTGATTAGGAACCACCGGTTGTGCAATAAATCAATCGCTAGGTAGCGCTAAAGCCGCAGCTGTACATTAGGCATTAGGTGTTGGCACCCTAGCAGCTGAGCGCTGAGTTGCGGTCTTGGCCTTAAGGCGCAAAAGAGTGGTGGCAGCACGCTATGCCAGAATCTAGGAGACTGTAACCCTCCGTCGTTATGGAGTCGACTTTTCCACGCTATGGATATGGAATTTTTATATTATTCATTAATTGCACGGTCGTCGTCGCTACTGTCTTTCTCCAGTTTGTCGCTATACCTGCATGCATTGTCGCTGCATCTACATGTGGTTTCTCGCGATTTCAAAACGCAGACTTTGCCGTCACTTGTCACGCGTCGGCTAATTCTAGAGCCGTTATGAGCACTGTGTTTGCGGCCTAATACTACTCCGAGGCGATAGCCGCTACGTCCAGTGTGCAACGATATTATGTTCATTGGCCAATCAATGACCGACGCAATCGCTGCAATCGCACGCAATCGCGTGCTTTCTGCGGGTAAGTACGCGGTAATTCGGTTCAGGCACTTCGGCGGCCAGTTATAGCGATGATGACGAGGCACTCTTTGTCGCGAGAATCCGCTTTCGAGCTCTCATGCGGTCAAACGTGTATTCACGTGGAAAGCGTGCGGCGGCCTCCGGGATAATTCCGCACGCGTGTCAAAACCAAACTTTGGCTCCGCGACGGCTCTACTTCCGAGGTCCGGCGCACCCAGTCACGCCTTGGGCGCTGCCGCCTGGCCGGCGCACCCACGTGCCAATCGCTAGCGCTTGGGGTGTGCCGGATACATACCCTGAAGCATGTCAGAAAGCTCTGCCGTCAGTGCCGCGCAGCGCGTCCTCTTTTGCGAGTATAGCCAAGCGACGCATCCTCGTGCCTCGTCTACGCCTATTCCAATCCACTAACTCTACTTCCAGAATCATGGCTACTTCGCAGACGCGATGACGACGCTAAGGGTTGTCGCTAGCCGATTGTCGCATGAAGGCGGACACTGCGGGAGTGCGCTTTTTCACTCCAGGAATGCAACAGCGAAAGCGTTCGTCGTCATCGCAAATTCATTCAAATTAGGACGTTCGTACTCTGTCTGCCTCTCTCTGTCTCTGTCTCTCTCTGCCTGTCTCTCTCTTTTTTTCTGTGTCTCAGTCTCTCTCTGTCTCTCTCTCTCTGCCTGTTTCACTCTCTCTCTCTCTCTCTCTCTCTCTCTCTCTCTCTCTCTGTCTGTCTGTCTGTCTGTCTGTCTCTCTCTCCGTGTCTCTCTCTCTGTGTCTCTTTTTCTGTGTCCCTCTCTCTCTGTGTCTCTGTTTCTCTCTGTCTCTGTCTCTATCTCTCTGTGTCTCTCTGTGTCTCTCTGTCTCTGTCTCTCTGTCTCTCTGTCTCTCTCTGTGTCTCTCTCTGTGCCTGTCTGTCTGTCTGTCTGTCTGTCTGTCTGTCTGTCTGTCTGTCTGTCTGTCTGTCTGTCTGTCTCTCTCTCTCTCTCTCTCTCTCTCTCTCTCTCTCTCTCTCTCTCTCTCTCTCTCTCTCTCTCTCTCTCTCTCTCTCTCTCTCTCTCTGTAGTCAGGCCACTTCTCAAGAAAGCGACACTAGACCAAGAGAACTGAAGCAACTACCGCCCAGTCTCCCTTCTACCATTCCTACCAAAGACACTGGAACGGGTCGTAGCGGACCAGCTGAACTCATATATCGAAAGCTCACACCTTGCTAGTAAGTTCCAGTCTGGCTTTAGAGCTAATAACTCCACAGAGTCAGCATTGCTTAGGGTATACAACGACTTACCGAATGCGTACCGAAAGCCGCTTCGGCTGTGAGTGCGCTATACAAAACTCTCCTGCGTAACACCTACATGGTCTTTATGACTTTTTGGAGTTACTGAAGGAGATACATTACATTACCTACTTAGGAATGCAGGCATGGGTAGAGCGTCTCAGCTTATTTTGCTCCATCTTTCCGCAGCTTTTGATACCATCGATCACAAAGTTCTTCTAGAGCGCCTCTCATCTCGCCTGGGCATCACTGGCACTGCTCTGCAGTGATTCAGATCCTATCTCAGTGGAAGACTCCGGAGTATTGACGTGAATGGACAAAGATCATCTGAGGCACCTCTGAAATATGGGGTACCTCAGGGCTCCTTGCTAGGTCCAGTTATTTTCACGGTTTATACTCTGCCTCTTGCTGATGTGATTGCCAAGCACAATCTAGGCTTTCACTTCTATGCGGATGACACTCAGTTGTACCTTTGCTTTGCACTCAGTTGTACCTTTGCTTTGATCCCTCCCAGCCTTCGACCACCTCAAATTCTCTCAACTCACTTGCTGCATGTATTGATGACATCCGCACATGGATGGCAGCACAATTTTCTAAAGCTAAACGATGATAAAACTAACTTACTAGTTATGGGCAAACCCAGTGTGATTCAGAGATTGGAAAGGCTGACTCTCAAAATTGGCTCTGCCAGCATATCTCCTGTTGAATCATCTCGAAATCTAGGTGTCATATTCCAAAGCGACCACTCGTTAGACGACCATATCAGCTCCACAGTCAAATCTGCCTATTTTCAGCTACATAACATTGCTTAAAATTCGGGCTTGTTTAGATAAGGATACCACGTCCAAGCTGGTCCATGCATTCGTGACATCCCGTCTCGATTTCTGCAACTCACTGCTTACTGGCATACCAGCATGTTTGATTAGGCGATCGCAGCTGGTGCAAGACTCTGCAGCTAGGCTTGTCTGTTGCGAGCGTTGCGGTTGCTACATTACGCCCCTTCTTGCCGACCTGCACTGGCTACCAGTCAAGCAACGGATTGACTTCAAGGCTTTGTCGCTCACTTTTAGGTCACTTCATTCTTTGGCTCCAGCCTATCTCTCAGATATACTCCCCAATCAGGCCAAGCATCGTACCACCCGCTTTTCGGAATCCAACATTCTACAAATACCTCGTACAAACCTTAAATCCTTTGGAGACCGTGAATTTAGTTCGTATGCTCCCAAAGCCTGGAACTCCCTCCCGACCTGCGTCAGAACATTCCCTGACCTGACCACATTTCAGAAGAACTTAAAAACACACCTATTTAGGACAGCATTTAGTGGGTCCCTGTGATTCGTCCTTGATGTGCTTATTCGTGCTGACACTGTGCATGCTGCCACTAATACATTTGCATGCTGATGCTGTGCATGTCACCCCTAACCATGTTATTAATGGTGTTTGTTTATCAAGCATGATATTACTCACCATTCAATCTCGTTTCCCTTTGCAGTAAATATAAAGCGCCTAGAGAGAGATTGCGTTCTCAAAGGGCGCTTTATCAAGTGCATTGTTATTATTATTATTATCATTGTTCTCTCTCTCTCTCTCTGTCTGCTTCTCTCTCTCTCTCTCTCTCTCGCTTTCACTATGTCTGCTTATCTGCCTCTTTCTTTCCCCTTCTCTCTCGCATTCTCTACTTGGCTGCCTCTCTCTGTCTCTCTAGCTGCCTCTCTCTGTCTCTCTCTCTCTCTGCCTTTCTCTGTTTCTATATCTGGCTCTCTGTCTCTCTCTCTGTCTCTCATTATGTCTGCTTATCTGCCTCTTTCTTTCTCTTTCTCTCTCTCTCTCTCTCTCTCTCTCTCTCTCTCTTTCTCTACTTGTTGCCTCTCTCTCTCTCACACACAAGCCCGACTTCGTTGCTGAGTAAGGGGTAGATTGGAGAGGAACGAACAATAGGGTGCCCGACTCTTGCAAGATGGTCGCTACGCGGCAGCACGAACCGACGTTGTGTAATCAGGCGTGGCCTCAGCCGCAATCGCCGCCTCCATTACCTCTAGCGGCGATCGATGCCCGATGATGGCGGCTCGCGTAATTATTTTGATTGTCATGGCCGCCGACTGGAACGGCTCGGCTGGCGCTCTCGCGTCGTTTACGACTCTACGAAGCTTCGCTGCCGACGCCGACGACTATCCTTCGGCGAATGCAACGGCGGCGACAAAGAGCGAGGTGCGCGACAAGTTCAGCTCCTCCATTGCCCCGTGGGAGAGCATCGCGCTGGGCCTCTATCTACTCGCGATCGGTGCGTATCGCCGGCTCGCTGCCGCGCCAGCTATAGTCGTAAAACTGCCTCCTCGCACCTCCTCCTCCTCAGCACTTTGCGCCTGACGGCGTCTCCCGAGGTACGCTTTCGCACGCTCCGCGCGCTGCTGTTGCTTCTTCCGAGCGCGAGATGCGATGGTCGTCGGGCGACAATCCCCCCCCTGCCCGCCCGCTGCTTCGCGAGCTCGCTCGCGTGCCTAGTTCCGCTGCCGCAGCGGTGGCTGCGGCTGGCGCTCCGCCCACGGCGAGCCGTCCGGTGAGCGACGGAATGCTTTGAGCCACCCCTAGTGCTTACTTCCGGATTCGGCAGGACCCATCAGCGTGGCGGCGAACTCGATGAGCATCTACGTCGTGGTTCGACGAGCCACGACGCTGACGCCGATGCAGCTGCTCATCGTCGTGCTAAATGCGTGCGACTCAAGCTTCGTGATCGCCACCTACTCCATGGCGGTGCCGTCATTTCTGTCGGCGCGATGGCTCTTTGGCGACTCTGGTGAGCGGACGCTGCCACGCACCGCTCAGAGCCGCTGCAGCGGCGACGCCGCCGCGGCAGCGGCTCTTCGAGCACACTTCGCCGCAGCGGCGGCAGCAACATGGGGCAATGGCAACGGCATGGGCTTACGAGCGAAGATGCGACGCCGGGCATTCTTTCTTAACCAAGAGAATCGATGTATCTCGAGCCACCTGCACGTCTGCGGTGGCTGCGGTATCGGCTGCGGTGCACGCACGCACGCTCCCCTGATTAGCAGAGCTGGCGCCCTGGCCTTAAGAGGCCGTGCAGGTGATTAATGAGTTTGAGTCGCCGCACGGGCGAGGTCCCGACCGCGTTTCCGTGCAATTGCGGAGCGGCGCAAAATCGGGCTCGGCGAGCGGCGCAGATAGCGATCGGCCGCTGCGCTGTCGCTCGACGTTGCCGGCTCGACGCTGTGCAATAATGCGGGTCTGATGTCCGATAATGCGAATCTGACGTCCGACAATGCGAGTCCCGTGTTCAATAATGAGAGTAGCCGAACTTTCGCTCTAGCGCGACAGTCCCCGATGGGTGGCGTCTGCAGCAGCGCGCAGTTCATTCCGTCGCAGGCTGCTCGGGGTACGGCTTTGTCGCCTTCTTCTTTGGCTTCCTCGGCCTGATGACAATAGCGTTGATGGCGGTCACGCGGTGCATCGGCATCTGCTATCCCGATGCCGGTAAGTTGAGGCGTGCGCCGGCTGTGTGGAGCTCGCACGCACGATGCATCTTTAAAGCGCGATGCACGGGCGCATGAGCTGATTTGATAATGCGCGCGAGCATGCACTGAATGCGCGTGAGCGACGTAACCGACCGCTTATACAGAGCTAACCTTTGCGGCAAATGTAAAGCGCCTAGAAAGAGATTTAGTTCTCTGAGCGCGCTTTATCAAGTGCATTATTATTATTATTATTATTACAACCTGGAACAAAATTGCGGACAGGTAGTAGCAAATGCATCTACCTGTACCATGTACGTTGAAAAGAGAGAGAGCGTGAGAGAGAGAGAGAGAGCGGGGGAGGAAGAGAGCGAGAGAGTGCGAGAGAGAGCAATAGATGCCAATAAAGATTGAGCGCTTTGATATGTAAGATTCTGAGTACTTGCACGTGCGTGCGTGCGCTTGGGAAAGCTTGGATTGACGCGAGAAGGTGATGGGAAGAAGAGGAATATATATATATATATAGGTGTAGGCAGCAGAGTTTACAAAGCGAGAGAAAAAGCAAAGAGACGCAGGATTGATAAATATATACAAACACGCACACACACGCACACACACACACACGCACACACAAACACGCACACACACACACACACACACACACACACACACACACACACACACACACACACACACACACACACACACACATATATATATATATGTATATTGAGAGAGAGAGAGAGAGAGAGCTCCAGCTACAAGGATGCATATTTGCCAAGGACGCGTAGGGTATGCAGCCATAGGTGATCACCGGTGCAATCACTTTCGCGATGTGCGCAATACGTATGTACATGGGCAGTGTCTAGTAGGGCGTCGAATCCTGTCGCTAGGCACAGCTCGCTCGGCTGACCCGACCTCGCGTGCTTCGCTAAGTCATCCAGCTGTGAACAAAGCCCGATCCGGCTCAGGGCGGTGCGTGACTTGCACGGCAACTCTCAGGAAGCAGCTTTTTACGAGCGCTTGGCGAACCTTTCGTGTTGCCCTCCTCGACCTTTACGCTAGCATCTCTCGCCGCCGCGGGAGCGACCGCTCCTTGCGACGGGAGATCGGAGAGCACTCGCTAGCGCCGCGAAGCGCGAGCTTCCGGCACGCGAGTAATATCGTCCGTCGCGCGAGTACCAGCCGCACGCTCGACGGAACCCTCGGGCTCCTCGCTGCTCCGCCATCATCGATCGAGCGCTCAGCGCTAGCTCTCAGAGCTCAGCGCTGCTGCTCCCGCGGCTCCGCGCGCCGAGAGCTCCGCACTGCGGAAGCGCCACGGCGGAATTGGCCAGACGCCAGATTTTGTCGACCCCCCGGAGAGTGAGAAGCATCCAGGGGCGTCCAGCTGCAGCACCGAGTCGCCCGTCGTCAGGCGCCGAGCGGCTGCGTCAGCGCCGACGCCTCCGCCGCCGCCGCCGCCGTCGCCGCCGGCTCTCGAGCGAGCGATGCGGATCCCGGATTTCCGGATGCGCATCGCTCGGCGGACGATCGGCGACCGAGCTTCGTGCAGCGATTCGCGAATTCGCCGGCGGCAGATCGACCAGACGACTGCCGTGGGGGGGAATGCCGCGGGTGGGCCTCGAGCCACTCGCTTTTCGTCGCGGAGCGCCGCGCTCACCCCTCGCAGGCATCGCTCCCGAGAGCGAGTCGGCGGATTGGCGTGAAGTTAAGGCGAGCCGCTGAAGATGCCGAGTTGCCTGCGTTGCCATGCGCTCGCCGTTCGTCTGCATTTCGCTCAGCCGATTTTCGGTTGTTCGGTCGCGGCGACGACTAATCGCGGCTTCTGGCTTTCCCCCCCACTCCAGCTCCTCCAGCCGTCGCATCTGCTACGATCGCGCTCGCAGCAGATGCGAGTGTGCATGTGCACGTGCTCGCAGCTCAAGCCGCCGCCAAGACGCGCTTTGCAAAGCTCAAGATTCGGTCACGCGTGGTTGTGGTGACTGAAAGCCGACGAGAGCGGTAGCGGTACAGTGAGCACGCAACGAAGCCGTCGTCGTGTAACCTTCGTTCGGCCGCACTGCGATGCGGGAGATAAATCGTTTGGATTGCCAGAAAGAGCGACCAATTGCGCCGGCAATTACAGCGGCAGTCGCACGCTGCCTGCGCGAACCCGGCGCCGGGCTCGGGCAGCAGCCGCGTCGCCCTCTGACGTCCCTCCGAGCGCCCCTGCCGCCACCTCCGTGGCCGTCCTCTGTCGCGGTCGCTACCGTCGCAGACGCCGGCGTCTTCGAGGGTTCCAACTTCTGTCGCGCGCTTCCCTCTCGCCCAGCGGCTGAGGCGCTGACGCGAGTCTGGCGACGCGTGAAACCGATTGCCGGCCGCCGCCACCACCTAAAGCCGGCAGTGCTGCCCCAACGCAGCGACCGGCTTCCGCCGCCGCTGCCGCCTCTTACGTTAGCGCTACCACGAGAGTCGCTCGTGTGTCTCCGGCGCGACGGAGTCGGGAAGAGGAAGATGTGAGGAGGTGCACCGCCTCCCCCTCCTCACCCGGGGTCGGTGAGCAGGCGCCCGGAAGTCAGAAGGTGCGAGCGCAGGACGCTCGGCCGTGCGATCTCGCATTTCAAGTAAGCTGCTACGTAAAGTGCGCATGAACGGATCTAGTTCACATTGGGCGCTTCGTGAGTCACGTGCTACCATTGGGGTTATCGCTGATCGTATTAGACTCGGTCAGAAGAGCGGCCTGGAGAAGAGCTGAGAAGCTTCGAGATCGAGCGCTCACCCGGCTCCGTGCTCCGTGGAGAGTTGGAGAGAGAGAGAGAGAGAGAGAGAGAGAGAGAGTGTGTGAGGGAGAGTGAAGGGGCAGGGCGGGCAGCGAACTTGTGAGCTGTGGCCGTTTTCTCGGGCTATCTATCAGGACGACGAGCTCTCTATCAGGGCGCCCGTTAATAAGTCAATAGATCTTGCTCCTTCTCTCTCTCTCCCTCTCCTCTCTCTCTCACTCTCTGTCAGTCTGTCTGTCTCTCTCTCTCTGTCTTCTGTCTCTCTCTCGCTCTTTCTCTCTGTCTCCGTCTCCGTCTGTCTCTGTCTGTATCTCTCTCTGTGTGTCTCTCTGTATGTGTCTCTCTCTGTCTCTGTCTCTCTCTGTCTCTGTCTCTCTCTGTCTCTCTGTCTCTCTCTGTGTCTCTCTCTCTCTCCGTGTCTCTGTCTGTCTGTCTGTCTGTCTGTCTCTCTCCCTCTCTATCGTTCTCTCTTCTTCTATCCCTCTCTCTTTCACCGCAGACCCCGCGAGCACTGCCCTCGTGCGGTCCTCCTCGGCGGCAGTACCTCGGATGCGACGGCCGACCAAATCGCACATCAGGGCGTCGGCTCTCTGCGCTTTGCTGCTTGTCAGCACTCGCTATTTCGCTCACGAAACGTCAGCCCCGGGAGGACAGAATCTCTTCACCGGCGAAAGACCTTACGGCTGAGGCATTACAGTGGGCATACAGGCTAGGCGCGGCTTGGAGGCGTCTCGCCTGGAGACGCTTCCCCGTGGGAGTACCTGCGAAGCTGAGACGCTAGCTGGGGGCACTCGGACTCGGTATTGTCGTCGTACGTACGGCCGGCCCTTGCGCGTGACAATTAAGAAGGCCACTCGCCTCCAATCGCTAGCCGATACCGAGTCTCGGCTGCGGTGGCGGCGTCCGATCGACCGCCCTCGAGCGCTCGCGCTGCGCTCGAATGCACGCGCCGCCTCGCCATCTTGAGCCTCGACCGGCCTCAACGTCACATCCAAACCCACCCCCGATGAGTCGGTGCGGACGGGGGTTAGCCAAGTGGGGCCCTTCTTCGTGGCGGCTTGTCGTGTGGTCCGCAGGCGGCCCGATCCACTCTCTCTCCCTCACTCACTCACTCTCTCTTTCTGCCATCTCTCTCTCAGTCTATCTCTGCCTTCCAAGCCCACCTCTCCCTCTCCCTCACTCCTCCCTCTCCCTCACTCCTCCCTCCCTCTCTCTCTCTCTCTCTCTCTCTCTCTCTTTCTCTCTCTCTCTCTATGTCGGTGTATGAGCAATCAATCAATCGTGCGTGCGTAGATATTTTTTTAAAGCGAAATGGTTCTGGCCTCGCGAACGACGGGCTGAACTGCAGCGGCCGCATCTTATCACTCTGCTTCGCTTGCGCGTCAATCGTGCCTCCGACGTGCTTAGCTCTTGCGTCAATCGGGCTGCGCCGCACTCGCCTGCCGCCGCCGCCGTCGCTCGCTCGCGAGCTCAGGCTTCGTTCCCTTTTAGCCGCCAGGCTCATCACGGTGCGAAGCGTCGCGATCACGTGCGCCTGCCTCGTTGCGTATAGCGGCCTCTGGTCGTCGCTGCCGCTCTGGGCATGGGGCAGCTACGGCCCAGAGCCGTTCGGCCTGGCGTGCGCCATCGAGTGGGCGTGCCGCTGCAACGCCTCGTTCGTCCTGACCATGTTCATCGCCGCCATATGCATACCCATGTCGCTCATCCTGTTGAGCTACGGCTGGATCACGCGTCACGTGTACAGCTCTACTCAGTCCGTTACGCAGTCCAGCGGCCACGGTGGCTCTGACAGCGCCGTCCACTACTCGTCCGTGCCCGGCGCGTCGGCGACGCGCCACCTCAGCCGCCACGTGCGCACCACCAAGGTGAGGGTCGCCGAAATAGTAGCGGCGGCGGCGGAGGAGCGAGGCGGGGGTGGCGGTGCGAGGCGACGCTTCGCACGCTTAGCTACGTCGCCAATGTCGCCGACCGTCGCATCGGCTCTGCGATCGGGTGCCGCTTTCGGCGACCGCCAGCCGCCAGGCAGCCGAATGAGGCGCTCGCAGAGAATCAACAGCTGGCGAGCGGCTCACTGCCGCGTCGTCTGCTACGAGTGAGGCGGCGGCGACGAGCGAGCTGCGGCTTAGAGCGGCCGACGAGCTCGGCCGGCGCGCAGTAGCGACGAGCCAGTTAGCTCGACGAGCTTTTGACCGCTACTTCGTCTACGGCGCTTGACAGTTCGGCGCCGCGGCCGATCGGGATCGGACGCGCTCGCCCGCTAGGGGGCGCTGGTGACGCGAGCATGGCACGGCGCCAGCCGTCGAATGCCTCGCTCGCTAGGGGGCGCAGGCGAGCGTCCTAACCGTCGCCGACGCCCCCTAGCGCGGCCGCTCGCGAGCGCTGTGGGGCGCTCGCTCCGACGGGGCGCTGGCTGGCTGGCTGGCTGGCGAGCGTCGAGTGCCGTGCCTGCTTGCGTCAGTGCGCTGACGCTCAATTGCGCTGCGAGGCTACGTAATCGGCGAAGGACGAGGCGGCGCGGCGCTTGGTCCGGTTCGCCGAAGGGCAGTCTCGCCGAATGCGTACCGAAAGCCGCTTACGCTGTGAGTGGGCTATGCAAAACTCTTCCGTGTGGCACCCACGTAGTCTTTGTGGCTTTGTGGACTTACAGACGGAGATACGTTACATTACATCACATTCACTCGCGGATGGACGCAGCGGCGCCGGGCCTCGCGCGCAGCTGCCTCCTCATCCCCGAGTCGAGTGAGTCCGGCGGACCGACGCTTCGGCGACTTGCGACCCGTCGCCTGACCCGCCGCCGCCGCGTTCTAATTGCAGGTCGGTGCCCTCATCGGCCTCTCGTTCGTCATCTGCTGGACACCGTACGGCGCCATGAGCTTCTGGGCGGCTTTCGGCGACATTTCTGGCTTCCCGACAGTCTTAGCTCCGATACCGGCCATATTGAGCAAGAGCTCGGCGTTGAGCAACGCTGCGGTGCTGTTCCTCACCAGCAAGTACCATCGAACGGCCATGAGACAGCTGCTCGCGAAATGGAGGCGACGGCGGCCGTTGGCCATTGACAGCAAGCTGCCGTCTTGAAACTTCCCTGAACTCTGTTGGGCAGCAGTCGCCGGTTGGACGAGGAGGAAGCAGCCGTGCGTGACGGCGCACGAGTTGTCGTATAGATAATAAGAAAGGGCAGAGTGCCGGCTTAAATCTGCTGCGGAGGCAGCAGAGACAATCGTTGCCACCAGTGGAAGTGACAGCGCGTGCGGCGGTCCGGTGACTGCGCCGGCGTCGAGTTTCACTGCCGCCTACTAGCCAAGGTGTCGCACTGGACGACTGAATAAACTTCGCGCGTAAAACTGGTTTTCCAGGTTCACTGTTTTTTTTCTGGCTCTGGCACGGCTGCTGGTGATTGGCTCGAAAGTGAATGCAGCCGTGAAAGTACGATATAGCTCGACCCTTCGGATCTCAGTGAAGTTGTTCGAAAAGCCAAAAGAGTAACTACAATTTTCGGTTGACCGCGATAAAATACGCCATAGAAGTGAAACGGACCGTTAGGAAACCATGTCTCGTGAATAAGATAACGAGACTCTTTCAAGCAAAGTCATCAAACCTGGCGAAGGGATTACGTAAGAGAATTTTCTTGATTTTAATTTAGGGAAAAGGTCAAGAAAATACTAAGAGGATTGGCCCAAAAATCAAAGAATTGTGTAGGGTAATTTCCAAAAAGACAGCAGCTTTGAAAAAGGGATCTAAAGTTGTGAATATTTCTATATTCAAAGAAAGCATTAAGATTGATTGGGCTAACTAGGTATTATCCCGGTTTTTAAAACTGGAGCAAAATATCGACAAGTATACAATTTACCAATAAGTGCGTTAGATATGACTTGCCCCCCAGACTTTGGAATCTTTTTACATTGAGGTACATGTTTGCACATTGTTGAAGAACATGCTTGTGACTTTTAGACAAATTCATTTACAGTCTACCCGTGTGCCTTTTAAATTACACAACTCTGCCAATACTTAAAGGATGAACTTGCAAGTTCAATTTAAGTAAAGCTCTCCTTTTAAATCACGGCTACAGTTAATTTCTGATTTAGATTTAACAAGTTCTCCTTGTGTGACCATGATTGCAGAATATAAAGTTCAAGGACTTTCCGGATGCTTATGCGAATTCGTAAAACCTTTTTGGTGGAATAGCCGCCAAGATTAGATTTCCACCACAACAATCAAACCAACTTGTACGCACCTTGCTGTATTGATTACCGAAACTGAATTAACAGCCCGATGTGTGATAGCCATTACCTGCCAATGAAATCGTGCTCGGACAATGAATTAGTCGATGACAGCTTGCTGTGATACTCGTCGAGGACGCTGCGACATTCCACGTGACACCCCACGCGGACAAACGGATGAGTTGTTCACCAACTTATGAAGGAGAATGGCACATGCTACGACTAGATAAAGGGAAGCTCTACGCTTGGGCTCCTAATAAGTATTGGGGACGGTGAATAGTTGACTGTAAGTCGTTGACCACGAGTGTTTGACAGCGTGCTGCCAGCTGGCCGCACAGCCGATTAAAGCTACGTCGTCAGACGGAGCTGGAACTTTGAAATGGTCCACTCTTTTAAAATGTGTCCGCACATTTAATACAGCGCCGTTTGTTTGTAGAGCCAGCTCGCTATCAAGCTACGGGCGCAGTGCTCATAGCAGGACTAGCCGGAAGTGAGCTTGCTCTGTGCCAAACGATGACGTAACGACGCAGCATTAGCTGGTATGAGCGCTGAGCCCGTAGCCGAAAGTGAGTTCAATCTATAAATAGATCACGCCATGTTGGGTTGGCTGGTCTGCAAAGCGAGCTGCTAGCAGCGTAGGTGAATGAGAAAGGATAAACGCACGCAAGACAGAGCGTAAGAGAGCGAAATCGATTGGCTGAAGCATCGCTTGCAACTGGAACCCCGTTGCAAGGGCCCCATTGAAACTGACGCGGAATGCAGGCGATTACTCTTCAGCTCTTAAACTTGTGAAAATAATTTCCACAATTCTTACTCAACGACCTTTCTCTTGTGCTGACGTCTGCGACACATCCTTTCCAGCGTCTTTCCAGTGCGCTGCTGCTTCCATTCGATTTACCCAGGGCGTGACTGCACGTCTGACTCAGTGCTGCGTCTTGGCAGATTGGCTGCGTGACTGCTGCGTCTATCGACGTCCGAATGGGCGGCGTAAGCGGAAGGCGGAAGCTTTGAGCCGGAAGGAGAAGGCTGCTTGCCAGCTCAGCACCCGCCCACTGCCACCCCTGCGGCTTTGTCTAAATGTCTCAGACGGAGGTGCTCGCAACTATACATTTTCAGACGTGTGCCATTTGGGGCTCACAGAGGCGAAGCTGAACCGATGTATCGCGATGCTACACAGCCTCGCTCTGACGAAAAAGACCACATGGCTGAGCTTGCTTAGACAGGGATACCCCGGTCCAAGTTGGTCCTTGTATTCGTGACATCCCGTTTTGACTTCTCTGTAACTACCTGCTTGCTTGTCAACCGGTCTTTGCACTCAGGCACTTACAGCTGGTGCAAAGCTCTGCAGCTGGACTTGCCTGTCACGAGCGTCGCAGTTGCCGGATCGAACCACTTCTCGCGGACCTGCACTGGCTACCAATCAAGCAAAGCATCGACTTCAAGGTTCTGTAGCTCACTTTTAAGTCCCTTCATCCTTTGGCTCCAGCATACCTATCAGATCTACTGCGCCACCAGGCTAAACATTGTACCACCCACTTTTCGGAATCTAACTGTTTATCGATACCTCGTACGTACCAGAAATCCTTTGGAGACCGTGCATTTAGTTTATATGCTCCCAAAGCCTGGAACTCCCTCCCGACTTGCGTCGCAACATCTCCTGACTTGACCACATTTAAAAAGAAATTAAAAACGCACCTATTTGGGACAGCATTTAGTGGGTCCCTGTGATTCGTCCTTTATGTGCTTGTGCGTGCTGACATTGTGCATGCTGCCACTAACCACACTTGCACGCTGACCCTGTGCATGTCACCCCTAACCATGCTATTCTTGCTGTTTATCGAGCATGCTGCCACTAACCATCCGATCGTGTTTCCTTTGCAGCCAATGTAAAGCGCCCAGATGGAGATTGAGTTCTCTGAGGGCGCTTTATCAAGTGTGGTACTACTATTGTGATTAAGAAAGTCACACTAGACAGCCTAGCCCTCAGCGAGAGAGGCGCCACATTACATTACCCAGCTGCTACCGCCAGGCGCGTCTGGTCGGAGCTAGCGGTTTGCATAAGCACGTGCTAGTTTGCTTACGTAACGGCGGGAGCCTATAGTCCCGTCAACACCGAATACCGGCTTGCCGGACCGCATGGCCGAGGCGGTACAATGAACTTCCAAGCTAGGCGCGGCGCATTCCCGGTGCGAGCTGATGCGACTAGCGGCGGAGCTTGCGCGAGCGCGCGCCGCGTGGGGATTAGGAATTGCCATCGGCTGGCTGGGCAATTACAGGTGTGATTCACCCACTGGCAGGCCACTGCTACTGCCGAGCCTCGGCCGCGGTCTCTCCGCGCTGCTGGTTGAGACTGAATTAGTCCGAGAGGTCACGCACAGCGTGTGTCGCGTGCAGCTGCTCAGTACGTCGGTCGGTCGGTCCGCAGTCTTTCGAGCGGCCTGAGCGTGTCCCGGAAACAGCTAGCGAAGCAGACGCCCTAATCGCTCGCGCTCGGTACACTCAGTCACGTGGCGTGGACCTGCACAGCGGAGTCGGCGGGGCTGGCGTGCCAACGATGGGCGACCTTGGCTGCGCGGGCGTATAAGCCGCCGAAGAGCGACGACGACGACGAAGAAGAAGACGTGAGCGGCCGCATCGTGAACGCCCGGGACTGTGCAGCGAGAATGTGCCGGGACGTCGAGCGTCGGGAGACGAGTCGCCCGAGCTCCCGTGTTCAACGCCTGGCCCACGCCCACGCTCCGCGGCGCCGTCCAGGCGCGGCGGATTCGCGCCGTCGGAGAACGCTGGCTCTCCTTCAGTCAGCCGTAACCAAAATCAGCTGCCGGCTTGTTCGGCAAGGCGCGACGGCCGAGAGCTCGTTCGCGCTCGATGGGGCGGCTACGTAGGCCGGGCTCTCAGACTCTCCGTTCCCTCGGACTCGGACTGTTTGTCTTGTGAGACGCAGTGCTGCCGAGAAGCCATGGGCGAGTCAGTGGTCGAGAAAAATCACGATGTCTAATAAGGCAGGCGGAAAACGGAATAAGGATCGTATCAAAGTCGGACAAAGTATTAGCAACAAAATGGTTCAATATACAGTAGCCCTAACTGATTACTAATTGGCTGAGTAAGCAATCAAGCATGCAAATTCTAATGTAATTGGCTTCTCGTAAGGAGCGTGTTCTGATCAGCAGCAGCTGAAGTGGCCTTGGCAGAGTTCAATTGGTCTATCGGTGAATGATATCCAGGCCTTTAGCAACTGTCTGCGGCTCCCAAAATAGACCTGGCGTCCTGAGTCATGAGTGCTGCTCTACATTTCAAGGTTAGAAAGCTCGCTATAGCTGAGACACACTGGCTGTATAGCTGATTCAGCCAACACGTCTCGCGGTCGTTCTGTCTCTCCATATCTCTCTCTGGGTCTATCAGGATCTCTCTGCCTCCATCGCTCTACCTCCCTTATGAAATAATAAGAATAAAAATAAATTTTTGCAGCACACCCAGACAAATAATTCCCTTTTAGGCAATTTCTGCTCAACCTGTAGAGAATGCATGTCAACAAGGTAAGGGATGGCATGAGAAATGTCAGCCTGCATGAAATCGCCGAGGACTATTCACAAAAACTCAGTGAAGGATATGAAAAAAGGACGCGCTTTTAGCTTTGCTTTTAAACGTCAAGTTAAGGTATGTCGGAACGTCAGTCAAACGCGTGCAGAGGTTAGGATGGTGCGCAATAGCGATTTATTCTCCACACATTTGAGTTTGGTTCGCTACACTACCAAACGACTTAATCGAGGTGAACGGGTGGCGCGATACTTAACCTGATTATAGAGTAACACTGACAGGTGGTAGGGTGGAGCAAGATAACGAAGGGGCCAAAAAGTGAGCAACAAACAACTTTGGAGCCAATGCACTGCTTGATGGGGATCGAGTATAGGTCGGCGGTGAAAAGTCGTGTGGCGAATCTGACGCTCAAGACAGACGACCCTGGTAGCAAAGTCATGCACCAACTGTACGTAATCAAATAAGCAGGAAGACCTGCCGCTACTGAGTTGCAGAAGTCGAAATTGAATGTCGCAAGTGCATGAGCAAACTCGGATTTTGTTTACAGTTTAAGAGGGCCTGAGTTTTTGCATTCTTACCTAGCTGCTAGTAAGCAGAAAGTAAGTAAGCAGCTAGTTAAGCTGAAAGTAAGCAGACTTGACTGCAGAGTAAATAAGTTGGTCTGTGAGAGATCCAGTTGAAACCGGACACTGATTTTGTGGAGATTCTAGTGGGAATATGCTGGATGGGACCATTACAAGGGATACGTTTTCCAATGTCTGGGTGTCCTCAGGTTTTCTCGTAACTATTAAGCTGGTTTGATCACCGTTGTGTTTGTGGCGTTTAGCTGCCATCCTAAGTGCAGATTTCAGCAATATGTGCAGGAGGAGAGTTGAGAGAGTGTGACATTCTGTAAGGCTAGGAGAGGGTCAAAGCGCAGGCATAGCTGCGCTTCATCGGCATAGAAATAAATGTCAAGATTTCGCTCGGAGATGACATTGCAGATCGGAGTGTGCATAAGTTGTGAAAAGAAGTGGACCAAACACTAGGTGCCCTAGGGTTTGCCGTACCGTATAGGCTCCACGGATGATTGTAGGCACTTTGACTTCAATGCTCTCACCGAGTCTCCCGCTGAAATATGACGTATGCCACTGAAATACAGCTCCATTGACGCCCAAAGCGAGACGAGAGACGCTCAAGAAGGACTTGGTGATCGATAGTATCGAGCGCTGCCAAAAGATCGAGCCAAACGAACAGAGAGACGCTACCGGAATCTGCATTTACAAGATTGCACATATAAACCAGAACATTTCTGACTTAGTGAAGCGATTAGTACTTAAACCTGACAGTAACTTACTAGCTAGGTTCGAAGATTGACTATACAGCTGCTACTTCCATGTTACTCACTACCTCAACTGCTCTCCTGATTCTGCTATGCTTCCCACTTTCTCTTTGTTGCGTGAGAAGAAGTCTGTTGGCTACCGAATGCATACCGAAAGCCTCTTAGGCTGTAAGTGCGCTATACAAAACTCTCCTGCGTAACACCCACAAGGTCTTTATGACTTTGTGGAGTTACAGAAGGAGATGCATTACATTACTTACAATGTTTGCTAATCTGCGACTACTGGCACACTGTCTTTGATAGGAACGGCAGCTGTTGGAGTACTGGGGAAAGTTGCACAAGCTCTGCTGGTCTAGTGTTGCCTTCGTAATGAGTGGCCTCACAACAGTCACTGTAAAGATGCATGGACAAGACTCGAAGCTTAGGACGCATGTATGCAGCAGCAGCAGATCTACGCTGGGAGGTCAGTTTCCACAGGTGAAGTCTCTACTGGAAGGCTTGAATACTCGTGTCAAGGTGCTGCAAGGATTTGAGGAAAGGAATACTGTGAGGGATGCTGCTGAAGGAGTCTAGTGGCAGTGCTGTGGCATTAGAGACGGAACATGCGAACCTTATCTATGTTGCTGATAAGTATGTTATAGAAGCGATCTTCAAGATCGCCTAAAAGATCTCTAGATAAGGTGCTAGCCTTGAATGGGTTAAGGAGTATATTTGATTTTGCAATTTTGATTTGACAATGTTTTCACTCAAGTAAAAAGATGTGGCTTCCGCTTGAACAAATTGGTGTAATCAGCAGTAGTTCTTGAATTTTTGTCGATGGACAGTCAGTCTTAATCTTTGGTAATCGTTCTAAAGCTTGAGCTTAGTCAATCTAGCTAGTTTAAGGATTAATGCCGAGAATATTCTGAAACAATCGGCCCAGCAATTTATAATTTTTTTGGGTACCTTAAACAAGATAAACATTTTAGAAATGAGATTAAAATTTTTGATGACCTCCACATAAAGGAATTGCTTATGTGCAAGCCATGTCTAACATGGAATTAACCCGGAAGCACCATGTCTACCAATAATAAATGTCCCGATATCTGCATCGTATACGACTTGTGTCATTACTAGTTGAAAATGAATGCTTCGAGGTACATGATCGCTGCTCATTGAAATGTACGCTTAGGCCTTTTAAAAAGCTCCATCTACGTTGCGGCTTGATTCTTTATAAATTATAAAAATCAACCAATGCTTCACGATTAAAATTAAATTTGAAATGTATGAGTTCATCACTGCTTACACATCACTTAGTAGTTTGAATCTGATTTCGTGTGGATAGGTATTGGTAAAAATTTCATCTTGCGTGCTAAATTTTCTGCAATCCTAGATATGCGTGGCAATACTTTTCCGAGAGCAGGCGGCACAAGCAGAACCGTAAAGTCAAAGGTGCCTCTAAGCACGAAAATGATAGGCGCAGAGAACGCGGTGCCGCCAAGAGTCGAGGCCTCGAGGGAAGCTGCTATACCTCGGCTCGCTCGGCGCGTACCTTCGTACGGCACGGCAGGTGGCGGCTCGTGCAAGGCACAGCACACAGTCAGCAAAGCAAACGAGGAAGCTCGTCATTTGCTGCCAGTGGCGAGGGTTCGATAGCCCCGCCGCTTAGAGCTGATAGGCGTACAGTCGTCGCGTGCGTGAACTGGGAAGTGAACTCACCTCTCTCCCTCACGAACGCGGGAGAGAGGTGAGTTCACTTCCCGAACTTGTTATCTCTGCTTCATCTTTAGGCATCAGAACTTTGGATGCCGGAGCGGCCAGAATCGGAGGTGGGCAGCGAGGCGCCGGCGACGAGAAAGGTCCCGATCCCTGATATCGAGCGCCACGTTTTTTTTGCAGCATTCTTTGACCAGCGTGTCACGCTCGCGGGCTAGTAACGACCAGTCTCGTCGTTGACGGCCCTGCTCGAGTATTGTCAGGGGAGAATTATAAATATAAAAATATAATTCATTTATATAGCGCCCCAAGAGAACTTAATCTCTATTCAGGCGCTTCACAAATGCCTCGGGGCTCAAGCCCACGACCTCAGTCAGACCTTGGTCGGGGCGTGCACCTTAACCACTAGACCAAACCAGCTCGGTGATGATGCGATGATCCGATCGCAATGATGATGACTCATTCGCCCATGCCGCCCCAACCCGAGCGAGAGGCGATTCGTGGGCACCGAATGTCTATCACAGTATGGGCTGGCTGCATTGTCCGACATGCGACGTCGCAGATGCAGTGAAGCTGAATGCGGCTAACCACTTTACTGTGCTGATCCTATATCTTCAAGCAGCCGCTGGAGTAGTGGTGTGGCGATATTCGAAGAAGGGGCGCCATCTTCAACGATAAAATGCCGATTTGAGCAAGTGATCTCTTTAGTGATCTAGTTACAGTCGCTGGAGCTGATGGTGACTGATTCCTAGCTACCAGTGGACGATATGACGAACAATGTCAGAGCTACTAGAAAAGCATCCGCTTGCTTCTCAGGACACTAAACTAGACAGGTAAGATTGGAAAAAGCCATGGCTTCTTTTTCCACGCTAAAACTGAATTGTTACCAGTTGGACCCAAAACAGATTTATATGACGGTAAACGATTTGATGGCCAATGCTGTGAGAGTCTCACTCCCCGGATGTTAAAAGGTTTGGCTGAGAGATTTTCACCCTTCGTCACTGAAAGAATTGGGCTCATTTGCGTCTCCTAAAAGCCTCCGACGACTAAAGTGATGGTTGGATCGCAATTTTTAACATTCCCCAAGAGATTTTCTAAGAGTTCTTCATGTAATGTGGCTACCTTAATTAGGTCTAGTAAAAAGAGCTCGTCTCCTGAAAACCCTATACCATCATCGCTGTGGTCTTCGCTGGCAGACCAACTTAGCCCAGCCACAACCGAGTTTTGTAACGCATCTTTAGAAAAAGGGGTTGTACCCAAGTCATTGAAATCGGCAATCCTTAGACCGATACTTTAATAGCCTGGATTAGATACAGGGGTCCTTGGAAACTATCATCCAGTTTCCCTTTTTCATTTTTTGTCAACGATTCTTGAAAAAATCGTCCTTAAGCAGCTGGTAGCACACATTGAAAATAATGAAATGTCGAATACAATTTAATCGGGGTTCAAGCGGCAGCACTACGCTGAAACTACTCTTCTCCTTGTATACAATGAAATCCTATTCAGCAACCATGACATAAAAGCCACTGCCCTAGCTCTGCTAGATCTGTGACCTACCTTCCACGCCATTGATCACGATGTCCTGCTTAAACGAAGTAGAACAGCGATCGTTCTGGCATAGGAGACACCGGCGTGGTTTAGATCGTACTGATCGCCTGATCATATTCAATCCGTGTCGTGTGGGACTCAGGTCTCATCCACCAGACCAGTCAACTGTGGAGTCCCATGCGGGTCCATCCACGGCTTTTGTCTGTTCTCCATTCGTACTGAGCGCCTCTAGGAAAAATTATATTCCAGCCCACGGAATTGGCTACCACTTGTATGCTGCCGGTCCTCAGCTGTATGTCATTTAAACCACTAGACTCTGCTGCAGGGTTTAATAAACTGAACGCTTGCCTATCAGACATTCGGTACTGGATGTCGGCAAATTCCTTTAAACTAAATGAAGATGAAAAGCAAATGCTTAAGACGCCCCGAGCACGCAGCTAGACTAGAAAGCTTTGCTCTTCCACTAGGTGATAACAATAGTGATGCATTTGATTAAGCGCCCTCAGAGAACTCAATCTCTTTCTTAGGCGCTTTACATTTGCTGCAAAGGGGAGCACGATCGAGTGGCTAGTGGTAGAATGCTCCATATCATTATAATATATCCAAAATATCAACAAGGATAACATATCTAGGGTGACATACGCAGGGTTAGCATCCAAGTAAGGCTGGTGGCAGCATGCACAGGGTCAGTGCACATAAGCACATAAGAGACGAATCACAGGGACCCACTAAATTATGTGCTAAATAGATGCGTTTTTAATTTGTTTTTAAGCGTAGTCAAACCAGGAGATGTCGTGACGAAAGTTGAGAGTGAATTCCAGGTTTTGGGAGCATGCGAACGAAATTTAGGTTTCCAAAAGCTTTGAGGTTTGTACGAGGTATAGGTAAACAGATAGATTCCGAAAAGCTGGCGGTAAGATACTTAGACAGGTGGGGGAGTAGAGCTGATAGGTAAGCTGAAGCCGAAGAATTAAGGGACCTAAAAGTGAGTAACAAAACCTTTAAGTCGATGCAATGCTTGAATGGGAGCCAGCACAGGTCGGCGAGAAGTGGTAACAATAATAATAATGTACTTGATAAAGCGCCCTCAGAGAACTTAATCTCTTTCTAGGCGCTTTACATTTGCTGCAAAGAGAAATGCAATCATGCTTGAAAAACAAACAAAATGAATAACATGGTTAGGGGTGACATGCACAGGGTCAGCATGCAAATTTGGTTACTGGCAGCATGCACAGTGTCAGCACGAGTGGTGTGCTGTAGCAGATGAGAACCTCACGACAGACAAGCCTAGCTGCAGAGTTGTGCACCAACTGTCAGCGCCCGAGTGTCAGTCTACTAGCAAACAGTGAGCTACAGAAGTCGGGAAGGGATTTCACAAATGCATGGAATAACTTGAATGTGGTATCTCTGTTTAAATGAGCTAGAATTTTAAAAATGTTATGAAGATGAAAGTAGGCAGACTTAGCTGTGGAGCTGATGTGGTCGTCTAACGAAAGGTAACTTGGTAACAGGACACCTAGATTTCGTGCAGATTCAACAGGAGATACACTGGCTGAGCTGATTTTGAGCGTTAGCCTTTCAAATTTCCGAATCGCACCCGGTTTGCCCATAACTAGTGAGTTGGTTTTATTATCAATCAATTTAAGAAGGTTTGCTGCCATCCACGTGCAGATGTCATCAATATGTGCAGCAAGGAGGTTGGGAGAAATCGACGTGCGAGATTGCTGGGAGGGCTCAAAGCGTTGGTACAACCGAGCGTCATCTGCATAGAAGTGAAAGCCTAGATTGTGTTTGGCAATCACATTGGCAAGAAGGAGAGCATACACTGTGAAAAAGACGGAAAAAAGCAAAGAGCACCGAAGTACGCCATACTTCTGAGGTTCCTTAGATGATCTTTGGCCATTCACATCCATACTCTGAAGTCTCCAACTGAGATAGGATCTGAAACATTGCAGTGCAGTGATAGTAATGCCCAGGCGAGATTAGAGGCGTTTAAGAAGGACTTGGTAATAAATAATATTGTATGGTGCCGATAGATTGAGCAAAACAAGCAGAGATATTCTACTGTTCTACCTAAGTCTGCATTTCTATGCAGGTCATCGTACAACAGAAGCAATGCTCACTCTGTGGAGTAATTAGCTCTAAAACCAGACTGGAACGTACTAGCAAGGTTCAAAGTTTAAATACATGAATTCCACTGGTTTGCCACGACTCGTTCCAGTGTCTTTGATAGGAATGGTAGAGCGGATACTGGGCGGTAGTTGCTCGAGTTCTCTTGGTCTAGTATTATCAAGTCTTAGTCTATTGCTTTCTTGAGTAGTGGCCTGGCCACAGCCTTTTTGAAAGGTGGTAGGACATGACCCGAGGCTAATAACATAGTTATGACGTTAGTTATGCATGGCAGAAGCAGATCGACGCATCGTTGAAGCAGGACAGTAGGAATAGGGTCCAGAATACTAGTAGTCTTCTCTGATTGGGATATGAACTTGAGGACAATGGTTATAGTGACCTGCTTGAATGTAGACATTGAGGTGCTGCATGAAATTGAGGGACGGGATTCCAGAGGGATGCTGCCATCTTAGGCACGAACTCTCTGATCTCGTCTATCTTGTTTACAAAGAAGGTAGAAAAGCGATCAGCTAGGTCATCATAGGGATCAATAGGTAAGGAGCTAACATGGGAGCAGTTAAGGAGATGTTTGATCGTCGAAGTCTGCATTTTTGGATAGTGCATTTGTGATTCAACACTGTTCTTTTATATAAGCTAGACTTGGCCATTGCTTGGATCAATTGATACGAACTACAGTAGTCCTGGTACGCCTGTAGATGAAAAGTCTGTCCTGATCTTTTGCATGCTTTTCAAGCTTTCGCTTAGTAGACCTAGCTAGTTTAATGTGTGTGGTAAACCATCGGCCGTCTGGGCGAGGGCTCACAGTGTGCACTTAGTCTGGGGTGCAAACTCGTCAGCTAGTGTTGTGTTAAAGCAATCTAACGATGATGACAGGTCGGAAGGAGGATTGAGCGGCAGAGCTGAAGCAGATATCCTCGCACGGACAGCATCGATGTCAAGGGTCTTGAAGTTTCGCGATTCGCAAGTGATTTTAGATGAGGATGAGGAGGGCACACATTGTAGACTGGATGAGATTTGCATTTGATCAGATAAGCCGGATTTGGTAATGATAGGGGTGACAAAGTGCAGTTGTAGTAACAAATTTGGTCGAGTGTGTGACCCTTGATATGAGTAGGGCCATACGTTTGAGCCACAAGAGACAATGAGTGAGTCAGCGAACGAAAATCAGTGCTTAATGCGTCAGATAAGTTATCCAAATGAATGTTGACAGGAAAAGATGAAGCGATGTCTTTGCAGATAGTAGAGATCTGGATGGTGACCACAGGTAGCGACAACACTACTGGAATTCAAGAAGCAAGATACAGAAATTCAGGAAAATTGAAGGCTCTATCGCAGACATTTCTATTTAATTGGAGAGCTGCAAAATGACCGGAAGTCGTGGAGCGGGTGCAGTGCCGAATCAGCTCTCACTGGAGGTGAGAGCTAAGCGTATCGATGAGCTGCCACGAGCGAGGGAGGCAAACTGCAGGCTAGGCAGAGGAGTCTGAAGTCAGTTCGATGTTCGCTTGGTAGCGAGTAGAGCCCAATCTAAAGTGGTGCGATATGGCAGCTACACTGCCGATGACAGCAAACGGGCTGTGGAGTTTTCCTTCACTAGGGAGAAGCCTGTAAAGGGCTGGTACCGGGATTCCAAAATGAAATGGGTGTAAATGGTTTTGATTGGCAATGTCTTCAAAGACGTGAGCCAGTTAAGTGGTTCCACTCTGGTCAATGTAGGCCTTGTAGTTTGGCGATGTTCGTTAGTTTAAAGGCGGTAGATAGGCAATGTGCTCATATATTGACAAGTCAGCTATTGGCTGTTCAGCATGGATGTGTCTTCTGCATACTATTTGATATTGTCGTCGCATTCAGTTCTCGCCAATTATTCGCACCCATTCTCGTTTTAGAAACTCGTTTCTCCCTAGAGTCCTAGCACAAATCATGAAACTTCCTCGCCGTGATTCGTGGTTCGAAATGCTATTTTCTAGATGGTCAATGCCTGGCATTTTATTTTCAAACGAAAAATGTATGGACACTTTGCCTCTTCCATAAAAGGCTTCTATTGAAATTAACACCGGCTATTTTGCTAGTTATGGGCAAACCAAGTGTGATTCAGAAACTGTAAAGTGCTGAAAATCGGCTCCGCAAACAGCAGATCTCCTTTTGAATCTGCACGTGATATAGTTCTCCTGTTTCAAAGTGATTAATAAATATTCATATTCAATATTAAATATTCATTTGTTATTAAACGACCGCATCAGTTCCACATTCAAGTCTGCCTTCTTTTAGCTACATAAATGGCTTAGACTGGAATACCACATCGAAACCGGTCCATGCATTTATGGTATCCCATCTTGACTTCTGGAACACACTGCCTACAGGTCTACCAGAGCGTGCAATCAGGCGCCTGCAGTTGGTGCAAAACTCAACAGCAAGGCTTGTATATCGTGAGCGCCGAAGTATTCATGTCACATCCATTCTCGCCGAATTGCACTGGCTCACAGTCAAACAGCATATCGACTTAAAGGCTCTGTTACTTACTTGTAGGTCCCTTCATTCTCTGGCTCCAGCCTTCCTATCCGAATAATTCCCTTACCAGGTAAAAAACCGTTCAGCCTGTTGCTATGGCTTGAATTGTGTAGCCCTACTTCGTACGAACCTCAAACACTTTGGAGACCATGCCTTTAGATCGCGTGCCCCCAAACTCACTACTGACTCGCGTCAAAAAGTCCCCTGACATCTTGTCAAGACATTTAAAAAGAAAGCTTAAAATGCATCTGTTTGTTACAGCATTTGGTGAGTCTTGTGATTCGTCCTTCGTGTGCGCATGTACCAGCTTACAGTGTGCCTCGCGCTTGCGAATGCTACCACCAAACATTCGGTAATGCTCCTCTGTACAGTATCCGCAAAGTTCTTAGAACGAGATTCAGTTCTCTGAGAGAGAGAGAGAGAGAGAGAGAGAGAGAGAGAGAGAGAGAGAGAGAGAGAGAGCGGTATACAAACTTATGATTTTTACTATACGATTTATATATTTCTATATTACATTATATTTCTATATTAATATTATATTATATTATATTATTATTATATTTCTATATGCTATATTTCTATATTATTTCTATATTCTATATTCTATATTACAATTTCTGCTGCGGCTGCGGCGCTTCTTCGTCGATGAATTTAGTGAGAGGCTCTCAAAAGATGTGCACGATAATCCGGCCTTCAACTGGGCATAATTCTCAGGCTCTAGTGCTCCGTGCTGGCTTGTCAAGATTTTCCGCCGCCGCTAGTGGAGCTCTCTCAGCCTCTCGCGGCTTTCTTAGAAGTGCCCCCTTGCTCTGCCCGTCTCACGCATCGCGCGCTTGTCACCGCTACCGATCCCAGCTTGATGCACATTAGACTGCGCCTCGAAGCTGCGTTCTCTCGGTTTGGCCTTTCCCTCGTTGTCGCAGCTAAACCTTTGGCGGAGAACCTGAAGCAGAGCGTCCGCCGCAGACGCCTCGCCGAAAGTCGTCGGCTAAGCGGGGTTCCCTCACCCGGCGCCCTGTCCTCCTGCCGCGGCGCTCGCGCGTTTTTAGCCGTCGCGACCTGCAGTCGTAGGTTAGAAAAGCCCAGAACTTCCATAAGAGAGAGGGAGAGAAAGAGAGAGAGAGAGAGAGAGAGAGAGAGAGAGAGAGAGAGAGAGAGAAGGGGAGAGCGAGAGCGAGAGAGAGAGGGAAAGGGAGAGGGAGGGAGGGAGAGAGAGAGAGAGAGAGAAGGGGAGAGAGAAGGGGAAAGCGAGAGAGATAGAGAGAGAGGGAGGGAGAGACAGAGAGACAGAGAGAGACAGAGAGAGAGAGAAAGAGAGGGAGAGAGAGAGAGAGAGAGAGAGAGAGAGAGGGAGAGAGAGAGAGAGAGAGAGAGAGAGAGAGAGAGGAGAGAGAGAGGGAGAGAGAGAGAGAGAGGGAGAGAGAGAGAGAGAGAGAGAGAGAGAGAGAGAGAGAGAGAGAGAGAGAGAGAGAGAGAGAGAGAGAGAGAGAGAGAGAGAGAGAGAGAGAGAGGGAGAGAGAGAGAGAGAGAGAGAGAGAGAGAGAGAGAGAGAGAGAGAGAGAGAGAGAGAGAGAGAGAGAGAGAGAGAGAGAGAGAGAGAGAGAGAGAGAGAGAGAGGAGAGAGCTTTTGGCACTTGCCAGTGTTGGTTTGGTGGCTTTTCTAAGGCGGCAAGCCAGTCCGAGAAGGGGATCAGTGCTGCGGGTCACGGCCGACGGCATCGATTCAGTGGGGCACGTGACTTAAGCTCTTCTAAAATCCGGCACCTGAGGACTGGAGAACATCGTAGATTCGAATAAATAGTTCTCAATGTCCAGTCGGTCAGTGTAAGATTGCTGCGACGCCCAGTCACTCGGACTCTTGGCAGCGGTCACCTCGGACAGCTCTGCGGCGTCATCGCGAGTACTATCTACGTAATTGGCAGCATTTGCACCTCATTAATTACTCACGAGTGGGGTACGCTTTACCAAACGAAAGGCCTTTAAGGAATAGAATCAGCACAGATAGGGAAACAGGCTGTAAGCGGAGCCTTTACTAACTCAATCGGGTGGAAAAGTCGATGTTTTAAGGACTCGGTGCCTTAGCAAGAGTTATGCCCCTCGATGGCGTAGGAGAGGAAGGGCCGTGGGGGGCGGGGAGATAAACCCTTTCCATTGATCTGACTGAAGAACGGAGGTTAAGCTGCCCCAAGAAATTACAGCCATTCAAGCTTCGCTTGGATTAATCAGTGACCTGCTAGTCCCCTATGGAGGTCGGATGGCTAGCTATCGGCTTCCGAGCAGGAGGTACATGGCATAGGTAGCTTTTCCTGAGGCTTATCGGACCACGCACCGTCTCCGAACTCATTGAAGTGTTTCCCCGAAGAAAAATCAATAATTTCCTCTCAGGTGGGGGCTAAGAGCGGCGAACGAACACTAGGCTTGCACGCACATCCGTGGTAATTTTTCAGAAAAAATGTCACGATTCAATGAAAGGGCAATCGAGTTTCTGTAGAGTTCCTAAGGAGGTAGATTCATTTTAGTCAGGTCTAAAGAGGCCTTCCAAGTGGCATGCCCTCGGCGGGCAACTCTGGCCTCTTCAAACGAGGATGCAAATTACTTTTGGACGTGCAGCAGGCCGCGAGCGTTGTGAGCAGAGCTTCGGGATCATCAGAAATTGCTAGAACTCAGCACTTCCTTCCCGTCAGAGGGGCTAGAAAGTCCCTATGAGAAAGACTTTCCTGCAGTGGTGTGCAGTCAATGTGGCAGTGCGCGTCGGCTACTCACTGCTTCACGAGGTTCTCCGGATGCCACCGCTACGGAAGTCCTTGAGTAAACTTATGCAACCAATGTTCTTAAGCAGCGTTGCTTAGGCATTCGGGGTGAAGCTCGAGGCCTAAACATGGCCGCACCAGTCAATTTTTAGACACCTCCACGGTTTCCTGGAAGTCAACGCTCAGTGCAGTTATTTGGACTTTCCCAAATTCGGGAGATTCCGGCTGAGATGCTGACAAGCCCACATTAAAGGCTTCTTATCGGCGTGCAAAATAGGAGTCGACTACCGGAAAAGCAGCCATTTCTTGAGTGAAGCAGCTGCAATATTCGTGTATCGACGGTAGGTTACCGAGATCAGCCTAGTGGTGCATCTTTGCAGCAAAGCTTCGCTGCATGTCTACGCGGAGCACTGCGAGGCCTAGAAGGCTACCTACAAATGGTGCGCCCCTTTGAGGGCTCTAGTGCCAAAGTGGTCTTGGGAGGTGACTCTCAGTTTTAAGGCAGTCTAGGGAATCTCGCTTTCGAAATCAGCTACCCTGCTAGCAAGCGGCAACTGAAGGGTACAGACAACAGCAAGTCAGCAAAGGATGTTTGAACTCGGTATATTTGTCCCTGTTTGTTCTATTTAACGATCGCAGTGAGGCAAATAGAGAAGTGCATCCATTGAGCCATCAACCACTCGCTTTAAAAATCAATTCTATCCACTAGGGAAGCTCGGCAGACTTCCGGCTGTTCCCAGAGATTCTCTCTCATTCGAGAAGGCGTCTGTACTGAAGATTTATTTGTCACGATTTTTTAGATTTGAAGTTGGCACGTAGCCGTCCAGGAAGCTTCTGGAAGCCTGTGGGTGTAGCAGTTTCAAGGTGGTTTTTACAAGAAGGGGCAAGCACGAGATTGTCGTCAGACAGCTCGCTCAAGCAGCATGCCTTAAGGCGCGCACGTTCGGAATCGGCTGTCAGATGAGCTTTAATTTTGCTCATGCATAATTATAACCTGTGTAGTTCGATTGCATGTGGGCCGGTACCGCTCCTTTCCTCAAGAGCTGGTGGGAGCATCCTCGAGAGGGGCCTGTGCACGGCTGTGGTCCGCTTCTAATGAGGCGTTGACACAGGCCGATAACCCGCTGGTAAACAGATGGCGGATTCACCATCGGGGTCGGCCAAGGCACAGCGGGAGTCGACGAGAGGAGACTCGAGTGTGAGAAGGGGCAAAGGCAGTCGTGCGCCTTGCTGCTCCGTGCCTTGTGCAATAAACCGTTGGCGTGGATCATCAGCTGGCTCTCTGATGTGCGAACCAAACTACAACCTGTAATTCTTTACCGAAAGGGCATCGCAGATTTAGTTATACCCCAAATTGATGACACCTTTGTTCGCAGGTTCAAAGAGGCCAGAGCGCAGAGCGGTGCGTCGCCATAAGCGTGCGGCTTCGGCCTCGCAGGTGAGAGCTTCCCTCTAGAATTGCGGTGAAAGGCGTTCTCTGGTGGCACGCATTCGGCATGTAATTAGAGGCAAGCATTTTTCCC
Source organism: Cristatella mucedo (assembly GCA_009760855.2). Taxonomy (NCBI): domain Eukaryota; kingdom Metazoa; phylum Bryozoa; class Phylactolaemata; family Cristatellidae; genus Cristatella; species Cristatella mucedo. The sequence continues at coordinate 2,867,503 of WPIO01000050.1, read as the reverse complement.
GGCTGAAATAACACCCAAATTAAACAGCTAAATAGAAATAGGAGCTAAAATAAAGTTTTTTTTAGGGGGCATGCGGGCTTCAATGAATGAATTTTGAGGAACAGTTCGTGACCTCGTGCAATGCTCCTAAACTTGAGGTTTAGTTGCTCCTGCCAAAATTGTGGCACCGTCCAAGCACTCGGGGGCGAGCCAAGAAGGCAGGCGGGGGGGGGGAGCAATTGCCCCCCTCGCATGGACAGAGGGAAGTATCTTTACTCCGGGGGGGGGGGGGAATTTTCCCTGGCCCCAAAAGATAGGAGCAGTGCGGAAGGATCTAGGCGACTAGATTTTTCTAATCTGTTTTGTGAACTGTTTTTACACGGTACTTATGCCAGTATGCCTCGAGAAGCCCACAGCTACCTTGCCCTCAGCCTCCCTTGCCCCTTGACCTGAAATTCTCGGCTCCGCTTCAGTTCACACCAGTTCACAGTTGATAAAGACAGTGCCAGATAATTGCGTCCAAGCCGCGGTGCCAGCGACCGAGACCGCCGCGTGCCTGCAAGGCTATCGGTCGGCGGAAGCTCGCCGGCAGACGACAAGCAGCAGCGGCTGCTGGCTCGGAGAGGCTTGCCCAAGCTTGCCGACAGCGAGAGGTCGTGGGCAAAGCTGGCAGGAGTGCTACACTTTAGGGCCAATTCGTGCGTGTGACTTAGCTCGCAGGGACAGCAGCGCTTCACTGTGCAGGCGATCCTGACGCCAGTGGCGAGTCGAGGACGGGGCAGCGGTCTAAGATTAGCCGCCAGTAGCACTCGGTTGAAAGCGAAGCTCCGGAAAGTGCTCGTATACTTTCCGTGCGCACACTGCCGGTCGTACTGCAGGCATCTCGGTCTGAATCGCAGCGAGCGTGCGGTAGCGTAAGCCCATGCGACTGTCCGTCTAGCCGACCAGCAAAATGACGCAGTCGAGTCTCTCATTCGGCCTCTCGACCCTACACTCTCCGGTCCGCCGCTGCTCTCTGTTGGCGGTAATTTAAGCTGGAAGTCGGGCCTTAGGTCAAGCCTTACGTGAGAGAATAATCTCCCAGCTTTCCCGAGAAACTATCCGCCAAAAAGAAGCTTGACCTCGACGTAAAAAAGGGGACGCGAATTCGTAACTTCGTAACAAACGTGACTTCGTACGGCATGCCGCTCGAGGTCCACGTCTCGGCTTGAATGTCAGTAGCTGCGATCGGCTGCTACCGGCATAGAGCATTGGCGGAGCTAAGTGAACACTCTCTTCTTCCGTATTCTTCAAGTTCGCCGAAGCATGGCCCGACCAGTTAAAAGGGACCATTCCCTGTCACCCAGCGGGAGCGAGGCGTAAGTTCGAGTTCGAGGCTGCGGCGCCAAAGAGTTCAAAATGGACGCGGGTGAGCGTCAACTGTCGTTTCTATAGCACCAGGCGAGCTGCGTGGGTTCCGGGCCCCGACGGGCCTGGCGTCCAGTGGTCGGCTGCAGCGAATATTGCAGCCAGCCGCTCGGCGGCAGAATAATTACAATCTGCACATCTGAATTGGTGGTGAGGGATCTGCTTCCATCATAGCGTTAGTTTGAGGCCATTGTAGCTCGCTTCAGCTGAGGGATCGTGGGCCCGGTTGTTTACTGAGCCCGTGGCTCTAGGGTTGGCATCGCTTGTCGAAGGTATAGGCTGCTGCTTGAAGTGACTAATTCATGTTCTAAGCGAATCAAATCTAAAATCTCTAACGTCTAGGTCCGGATAAGTGTCTTCCGGCGTCCTGCTCGCTGGGATGTCTTCTGCTACCCGACGCATCCCTGGTCCCGGCACCGAGGACTTGTACAGCTACCGCGGCTCTGGAGAGCCTGGCTCCAAGGACCAGCTGACTTCGGGAGGCCTGTTTGCTTTTCACATGAAATCAGAACCGGTTGACTGGAGGAGGATTGGTAAGAGACGTACGAGCACAATCTTGCCGATTCATTGCACTGCTGTGTCGAGCTTTCTCCATCGGCCAGCCTCGGCGCACGAACGACCGGCTCTCCGGCGTAGTTTAGGCGTCAGACCGAGAAAAGTCTTGCGCCGAGAAGTGTGAGGTTTCTATCTGCCTCCTCTGGGCGCCTGCGGCTAGCCGGCTGTCATCCGATTTCAGCATGCTGTCCTACTACGCAGCAGCAAGTCGCGTTGACTGCAAGCTGGCTGCTTTATTCCTTGTGCACGATCTTAAAAAAACCAAGGTTTGCTGTTTGGGCACGAGAGTTGTGCCCACTAGTGCAGTTTCAGCTATAAAATGGTGTGAGCTCGCTGGGCTAGCTATAAAGCATTTAAAATAGTTCAGCCAATGAGTCATCTTATGTCTTTGCATCTCTTCTCAAAGCACAATCACGACATGTCAGACTAATCTTAAGTTAAGGCTGCAGATCAGGAGATGATGATGGTGCAGGAGCTTATTAACGCGTCTCAGATCTATGCGAGGTCCTTCCTTATGGGCCATTTTGGTGCAATTTTCTTTCCCATAAAAAGTTCCTATCCGTGCGTGCAGTTGTGCCCACTCTTGAGTTCACTAGAGTTGCATGCCTGCAAATTCGAATGCCGTGACGTGTACTCTGTACCATGCAGCTGCCGTCGACGTGGAAGCCACAGCCCGCAGTATGGACATTCGTGTTCTCCAAGACAATATAAAGAATATCGCCTACTGCAACATCGAATCTGAAATCGTAAGCTGATACAGCAGCTGCTTCCTAGCTGCTGTAGCGCCAGAATTTATAAAATCCAGCTGCTCTGTCTGCCGTTGCAATGGTGAGTCCGGGCTCGGCCTCGGCCGACTCAGCGGACCTGTGCTGCCTTGTGCCATCGTAAGAGGCAAGCGTGCTGATAAGCTGTAGCTTGCTTCCCGTGCCAGATGGTGCGTCCAGATTCCTCTGCAGTGTAACTTCGCGCTGTGAGCCGATAGAGCGCTCGTCAATAAGGCTAATACAAGCTCAACTCAGCGGCCGCGGCATTGGCCTGATGCTGACTCGCGCGGAAGCTCAAGTCACAAAGCCACTTGCCTGCTGCTAGCTGATTCGCGTAGAGGTTTATGTGCAGCAGTGAGCGTTCTGTCAGCTTGAGTGCTTTCCTTGTAAAACCCTTACTGCGCAGTGCTGTGCATTTATGAAAGACCTCAATGTCTGCCGATTGTGTTCCTAATCGCATCTCTGCTAAAATGTGCCGAATGCCTTAACATTTCAAGAGGTTGCTGCCATCTGATGCTTTAGTATTTAGGGGGTCGGTGGAGTGCAGGGTCACTGCCCTGCACATCACTGCAAGGGGATGTGTTGGCCTAGCCTGCACCAGGTAGTGCCCTCTCGCACAGTGACAGGTAGTGGACGCCCTCCTCCTCCTCCTCCTCTGGCACCACGTGGAATAATCCCATCAGCAGTCTTCTGGAACGGAGTCTTCTCCAAATGGTGCTTGAAGCCCCTGACGATGAGACTCTAGTGAGGCACGACCAGAGTGGGTGTACCGTGCGGTGGGTATTGCTAGACAGCAAAGGGCAACCTATAGTACTTCACAGAAGGTTTATAGTAATAGTGCATTTGTATAGCATCCTCAGAGAACCGAATCTCTGTTTAGGCACTTCACAAATGCTGCATAAAAAGCATTGCCAAATGATTGACGGTAACATCCGCAAGCAGCAGGCTTAGTGTAAGCACGTGCATGCACACGAAGAACAGATCACAAAGACCCACCCAATGCTTTAATAAAAAGTTGCGTTCATTATTGTCATTATTATTATTACACCTGTGATGTCAAGCAGTCTGAAGCACAGGGCATTCTATAGACTCAGTCTGTGACTGCACCCTCACTGACTGCTTAAGCCTACGAAGCTAGCCGTGTCACTTAAATCAATTAATACTAATAATAATAATAATAATATTGCACTTGATAAAGCGCCCTCAGAGAACTTAATCTCTTTCTAGGCGCTTTACATTTGCTGCAAAGTGATACGCAATAGAATAGTAAGTAAAATCATGCTTGAAAAACAAACAAAATGAATAACATGGTTAGGGGTTACATGCACTGGGTCAGCATGCAAATGTGGTACTAGCTGATTTAACAGCCTTTTTTGTGCAGCTACAGAAGAGCCTTTACGGCTATTATCACCACTTGCAGCAGTGATAAAGAATCACCCACCGAAGGATTCGAACCCGCGACCTCGGTCCCAAGGTCGTGAAAAGCAGCAACGTTACCTAGTGTGCCATCACTTGAGCATTGTGCAATGCGTATTAACACGTTGGTCACACTGAGTCAGCGTTGCTGCAATGCTGCTGTGCTTTAATGCTGCTCTGCTTGGCATTGTAGGACACCAGAATGGTGGATGCCAACTTCGTCAAGCTGTTCAAGCTTGCACAGCTTATTGTAGAGTATCTTCTGGTGAGTGCACCTAGCTGCTCGTCTCGTTGGAGCAACACAGCTCCGTAGCAGCATTGCTGGTGTAGTGGCTGCAGAAGCGATGCTGCCACCAGCGCCAGTAGCAGCAGTGACAGTAGTAATAATAGTAATAATAATAAAAATAACAACAAATCGTCCTATCTATCTTAGCTACACTTGTAGCTTGACACTCATGATTGCTGTACCATTGTAGATATTATTAAACGAAGGGTACACACACATTCACATTCAAAGTTAGATAGGTTCATTGTAGTCAATCTATGTAATGTTGAATGGCTCTCTGATACTCTCAAATACTCTTTCAAAGGCATTTGGCAGCAGCACCTGCTGCAGCAGCCACACCAGCTCTCTGCTGTGAGTACTGCCGTGGTGTGCACAGAGGAAGTATGTCTCCAAGAGCGCGAGAACATGTTGAATGCATGCCTTGCCAAGTGTACACACACACACACACACACACACACACACACACACACACACACACACACACACACACACAACACGCAACACACAAACGCACACACACACACACACACACTAAGGATTGTAGTGCATGCCGTTACGAGTTACAAAAACACCAGCTGCTCTAGCCTATGCTACTTGTGCTCATACATTCTGGTGGCTGCACGAGGCCGACGATATGCTGTCCACCTGCCGATGCCTGCTGCTGGCACTACTGTCGAGTGAGTAGGCTCATTTGTAACCATCTTTTTCTTCATGCGAACGTCCAGCACTGTCAGGACTACCTGACCGACACTATCGTGACACTTGAGGATCAGCTGAAAAAAGTGGGGCAGGTAAGTCTCACAGCGAGCGGCTGCTTTTCTGCTGGTGCATGCGCTGCGATTGGATGCTTAGCGATCCCAATATTCTGCGTGATTGCGCGCGGCCAGCACCTTCTCGTCGAACGCGTGTGACCGCACATGCTCTTTGCTTCCGTGGGCCTGCAATCTGCTTGTGGTGGCTGCAAGTAGAATCCTACCGAGGACGAGCCTCACGTTTCGTGGCATATGTTAAGCACCTGAATAGAGATTAATTTTTCTTAGGGCTCTATGTACAAATAGATTATATTCTTATTCTTGTTATATTATTATTAACCGAGGACGAACCTCGAGCACGTGGGCTTTGCACACCATTGCGCCTTCGCAAACAGGAAGGCCCGCTATCGGTGCCCTGTCGCCTGCGGCTGCTCAGAGGTTTGCCACTTTTTTTCTAGTGGCGAGCTTTCTGGCAGTTCACCTTCCCAAGTGTGCTGCACAGACAAACCACGACGAGCTGCGATTGGGCAGCCGAAGTGCCGCGACCCAGTGACCCGGCCTCGTTGCTGTAGAAGCTCGCCGGCTCGGTCGCTAGCACACAGCGAGCCTTCCTAGTCCTTTGGGCCGAGCAGGCAGCTGGCTGCTCATTGCGCAAGCGCAGTGTTGCACTCGGGTCGGTCGTCCCTTCATCTGCCGGATGCATCGCTAGCTCGTGCAGCAAGCGAATAATCGAGCAGCAGACAATGCTGGCTTCAGGAGAAAACTCCTCCAGGCACCGACGTCTTCATTTCCTGTTTGTTTGATTCTCGGCTGCTCAGACACGTGGCTTCTTGCCGGGACCTGGTGGCCGGGCTCAGGCTTCAGGCCATCGTCCTGTGCACCTATCGGGAAGTGTACCACTGCCAGGAACAGGTGGCGGAAATGCGTCATGTGTAGCTTGGTCCCAGGGGGGCATACCCCCTCCAGGCAGCTTTCAAAGCGAGTGTGGCATTTTGCCTTGTGGATTGGGACTCGAGCCTGATTTCGGCTGTGTTCATATTTTTGGAATTCGGCTGAGTGTTCATACATACCGGTACCCGAGTGAAGGACTGTGCTTGTGCTCTTGAGCCCACCTGTATGCATGCTCTCTCGTGTGTGTCAACTTGAGCACGTGTTTGTTGTGTTGCGCGCACACGCGTGCATGCACGGGTGAGTCTGCTTGCACGTTCTTGCCTGTGCGAGAGCATGTGCAGATGTGTGTGTGTGTGTGTGTGTGTGTGCGTGCGCGTGCGCGCGCGTGTGTGTGACTGTGTGTGACTGTGTGTGACTGTGAATGAGCATTCTTTTGCAAAACAGTCAGTTATGCTAGCACAAAGGGAATGCACCCGGACTTGCCACTGGCGACTGCCTTCCGTGCAGGCTGATGCTTATGCCCCACCCCCCCCCCCCCCCCCCCCCCCCCCCCCCCCCCCGTAGATCGCTTGCCCTCCTGTAGATCGGTTGCCTTCCCCCTGTAGATCGCTTGCCCTCCCCCCTGTAGATTGCTTGCCCTCCCCCTGTAGATCGCTTGCCCTCCCCCCTGTAGATCGCTTGCCCTCCCCCCTGTAGATCGTTTGCCCTCCCCCTGTAGATCGCTTGCCCTTCCCCCTTTAGATCGCTTCCCCCCAGAGTTTGTCTGCCTGCAGGCAGCGTAGGATGAGAGCATTCTTTCTTGCAGGAGCACGAGGAGACTCGGCAGCTTGTCGAGAAGCTTCGGCTGGACGTCTCGCTGGCAAAGAAGGAGAGCCATCGGCGAAAGAAGATGCTGGCGCAGCAGCAGCTCGTGCTGGACGCCGGCTCGGCCAACTACCACAAGGTCAGCTCGGCGTGACCCTGAGCCAGCCTGGCCCCGACGGTGGGGGCATCCCTGGCAGCTCATTTTGCCACTGAGGGCAGGTCATACTGGCACGACAGCCACCGACGGCAACTCGCTGGGGCTGTCAAATCGCCGGACTGTCGGACAGCTCAGTGTGGTGTGCTGGGCTGGGGTGATGTGTGTGTGGGGGGCGGCTGCCTAGGGCACCCTCTGAAGCTATCAACCCCAGAGAGGCGGCTGTGGGGGTGCTGGTGGTGAAAGTGGGGCGGGTAAGTATCTACAAGCCCCAACCCTACTTGGGCTGTGAGCACACATAGTCAGGGTCATGCTGGAGAGGTGCACCGTTAGCCCGAGCGGCTTTCGGCCTCTATTCTGCCTGAAGCCGGCAGCGTTCTGCTCTCGCTACAATTGAAGAACTTGAGAGGTCGCAATACTGCACGGCTGCCACGGACATATGGGCAGTGACAGAGAAGGAGGCAAGGTGCCACTCTGTACGTCCGAGGTCGCGGGTTCGAATCCTGCAGTGGGCGATAATCATCTATTGCCAACTGCAAGCAGTGATGGTGATGCCTGTTAAGGCTCTTCTGCTGCTATACCTTTGAGACTGTTAGAGCAGCTCGAGGATGTGTAAGAACTGTGGAAATCGGTTCCCAGTTTAGATTCACTGAGAGCAAAAGCTTGCATTGCCACCAGCATTTAAGCGATAGCAGAGGATGGCTAATTTAGTTGTCGACCATAGGTCCGACGATGCATCGAGGGCAAGGTCAGAGGTCGAGGGCACTTGAGGGCATAAGGAGGCCCTCACCCCTGCAGCTGTATAGCAGCAGATTCAGCTAGGTGGAAGCTAGCAAGGCTTTCGGTCTAGGTGGGTGCCAGCGAGGCAGTCGGGCACAGGGAGACTTGTTTCCTATCCACTGGTCAGCCTCTAGCTGCCACGTTTAGTTAGCTAGAAGGGCATACTTGGGCGAATTCTTCAGATTTTGTCACCGCTCTAACGGCCATATTTGATTCTAACTGTGTACAGAATTAGTGGAGTTTTTGGCAGCTCGTGAATTACTGAGTTGCCGTCATCCGGTCTAGAACTGAGGGGTCTTTGGCCAGCCGTTGAGGTAGCTTTCAGCCCCCTCGATCTCTCGAACGATGCCGCCCTCATGCTGTCTCGCAGTCGTCAAGCGCGGAGCATCGAGACGGCCGCGGAGCATCGCCCGTCGACAGGCGCCTTGCTGCACCTCATAGCGATCTCACATGATGCTTAGGCTCCGCTGCAGCCCTTGCGAATCGATGACCTGGCAGAGTCACACCCGTGTTCCCGGATTCCTGCTAGAGGCTGTCGGCCTCCCTATGGTGCTCTGTGTCGGTTACGCCATTGCTGCCAGCCGGCCTGCCTGCTGCCTCAGGGGCTGCTTGAAGACACAGTGGGCAGCAGTGGACAGCAGACTAATGGGAGAGTTGTGGATACGGTTTCCAGTTGCAGTAGGTGTAGTAAGAAATCGACGGCTCGCTAGCTCTGCCACAGATCCAGCCACTGGCCTTGCGTGTGTGTGTGTGTGTGTGTGTGTGTGCTTATGTTTATGCATGTGTATATATGTGTTTGTGTGCGTGTGTGTGTGCATGTGCATGTGTGTGTGTGTGTGTGTGTTTGTTTGTCTGTGCTTATGTTTGTGTTTGTGTGTGTGTGTGTGTGTGCGTGCGCGCGCGTGTGTGTGTGCCTATGTATGTGTGTCTATGTGTGTATGTGTGTGCGCGTGTGTCTGTGTGTGTGTGCCTGTGTGTGTGTGTGTGTGTGCGTGTGTCTCTGTGTGTGGGCGTGAGTGGCTGCGCAAAGAGGGGCCGGGCCGTCTATCTGGTTTTTTTCCTTTAGATTGAAGAAAAGCAGGGAGGGAGGGTGCCGATGGAAGCCGATGGAAGCGGGCAGGCCTAGGCTTGCCCGTCGTGCGAGACTGCTGGGAGGGCTATCAAGCACGTCCATCGATCACATAGGATGTTTTGGTGTCCACGAAGAGCAAATGCAAAGCCGAGTGGGCGGCCACGAATTGGTCCTGCATGACTAGGACGTAGGACGACAGGAGCGCGCGGTCTGCTCATGGAGCTGGTCGCTCCTAGTGAACAGGATCGCCCTATGCAGCAAGCCAGCAGCCAGAGCCTCTGTGTTGCATTGCAGTGCTGGCAGTGTCCGAAGGCGTTTCTCAACGCCACCTTCCTGCAGAACCACATGCAGAGGCGGCACAGCCTGCACGCGGCCGTCCCGACTGCCGGAGCAGCAGCTGGAGCGGCTGCTCCGGGGTCAAGGCCGGCAGACGGCCAGGTCGGCGCTGTCACCAAGGCATTGACCGTGGCAGGGCCCGGGGCCAGCCAGCTGGTGCCAGTCAGTGTGGCTGCTCTGGAAGCTGAGATAGGCGACATCCGAGAGCAGCTGCAGCTGTCGCAGGCACATATGATCGAGGAGAGGCGTGGCTTGAGGGCGGCCCTGCTCAAGGTAAGCCTCAAGGTCGCGAGGCGTGCCTGACTGCTCGCGGGATTGGCCCCTGGAGCTGCTGCAAGCTAGTTTGCTGCTGGCGCTACACTGCTGAAGCTCTGCTGCTGTTGAAGCATGTGAGCTCGCCCCGAGCCCGCACGCTGAGAAAGCTTCCTCTTTCTTGCATCCGGCACTGCTTCCTGCACATGATACGATCTGCTTAGGAGCAAGAGGAGTCGGAGAGGCGCGAGCGCGAGCTACGCGACAAGGCGGAAGCAGCAAGGAAAGAGCGGGATGCCGCTCATCGGGTGAGCTGCTGCTGCTGCTCGACGGTGGCGATGCTACGCTTGGCCGAAGCCTGTTGACCACCGCCGATATGCGTGTGAAGCGGCTACCCTGTCTTGCTGCGCTGCAATCATGCAAATGTTATGTCAGAGCATATGGGAGAGACTGGGGGAGTGAAGAGAAGGACAGAGAGAGAGAGAGAGAGAGAGAGAGAGAGAGAGAGAGAGAGAGAGAGAGAGAGAGAGAGAGAGAGAGAGAGAGAGAGAGAGAGAGAGAGAGAGAGAGAGAGAGAGAGAGAGAGAGAGACAAAGAGAGGGAGAGAGACAAAGAGAGAGAGAGAGAGACAAGGAGAGAGAGAGACAAGGAGAGAGAGAGACAAGGAGAGAGAGAGAGACAAGGAGAGAGAGACAAGGAGAGAGAGAGAGAGACAAGGAGAGAGAGAGACAAGGAGAGAGAGACAAGGAGAGAGAGAGAGAGAGAGAGAGAGTAAGAGAGTAAGAGAGAGAAAGAGATATATATATATATGTGTGTGTGTATACATATGTGTGTGTGTACATATATGCATATATATATATATATATATATATATACACGGAGAGAAACAGAGGTGGAAACATATATATATATATATATTTATGAATTTATGTTTATGTAGAGAGAGATGGAGGTAGATACAGACAGAGAGCTACAAATTGCTTGAGTCCTTAGAACATTTAGCTAGCACAATCAATGTTTGTACCTGGTGTGTCTGAATCCCACTTCGTCTTAATCGAAAGCCTTGCTGTCGTGCCTTACTTTGGCCATGCCGCATACTTATGTGAGACTCAGTGCTGCCGCGAAGCCAGTCACCAGTCAATGGCTGAGAAAAATACCAGGTTCTATTAAGGCAGCCGTCAAACAGAACATGGATCGTAGCAAGCAACAGAGAAAGTACTAGCAACAAACAGGTTCATATATAGTAGTCCTAAATTATTACTATTGGCTGAGCAAGCCATCGTGCATACATAGCCTAATGCCATTGACTTCTTTTAAGGAGTATGCTGTGATCAGCCTTAGCTGATATGACCTTGACCGAGTTCAATCGGCATATGGGCGCATGATATCCAGCCTATCAGTGGTCTTTCAACTCCAAAAATAGACCTGGTGTCCTGAGTTAGCCAGTGCTGCACTGCAGATCAAGGCAAGATTGGCTCGGTATAGTGTAGGCATACTGGCTGTAAAGCAGATTCAGCCAACAACTTATAGCTTTCAACCGACGTCTACCTGGTGGTGGCTCGTGACCTCCTCACTCGGGCTCATGCAGTCCTTGAACCTCAGCTTTTGACCGAGGAGACAGCTATAACAATAATATTAATAATAATATGCTTGATAAAGCACCCTCAGAGAACTAAATCTCTTTCTAGGTGCTTTATATTTGCTTATAAGGGAAGCACGATTGAATGGTGAGTAATATCATGCTTGATAAACATGAATAATATGGTTAGGGGTGACATGCACAGGGTCAGCATGCAAATGTGGTTAGTGGCAGCATGCACGGTGTCAGCACGCATTAGCACACGAAGGACGAATCCCAGGGACCCACTAAATGCTGTCCTAAATAGGTGTGTTTTTTAAGTTCTTTTTGAATGTGGTCAAGTCAAGGGATGTTGTGATGCAAGTCGGGAGGGAGTTCCAAGCTGTGGGAGAATACCAACTAAATGCACTGTCTCCAAAGTATTAGAAGTTTGTACGAGGTATTGGTAAACTGTTGGATTCCGAGAAGCGGGTGGTACAATACTTGGCCTGGTGGGGGAGTAGATCTGAGAGATCGGCTGGAGCCAAAGAAAGAAGTGACCTAAAAGTGAGCGACAAGACCTTGAAGTCGATAGTCAGTGCTTTAGCAGCTGGATCAGTTTCCAGACCGACAATGACAGGTTTGCTAACCCTCAGTAGTCAAGGGCATAGCGACCCTTGGAGAATTGACTTGGCGTCGCCCAGGCAACCGTCAGCGGAAAGGTGCTGGCATCAGAGCTGAAGCAAGAAGCAGTAGGCTCCTCCCTCCATGTTCTTCCTCGTGGACGCTTATTGGGTGGTTCATTGTCACGTGCCATTCTCTCGGCTGAGGGCACACATGTAGCCTGCAATGCAGCAGACTGCTGGATGACGTGTGCCCAGCCCAGCTCCGTTAGTCAGTTTCGTTTTCCCATTCCATGCAACAGTCATTGCGATCGCCGCTGCACAGCAAGCACCACGGGGCGTGTCAATGCTGCCGCAGTGTTTATTCCTCGACCCCATCGGGTTCTTTTCTGTTGCACCACGGGATACATGGTGACTTTCTCTTCTCTCTAGGCCGAGCTGCAGCGGGTTCAGGACATGTTCATGCACGAACTGCGAGAAACCAACGAGAAGCAGCGCGCCGCCGAGCAGGCACTCACCGACCTTCGTCTGCAGCTCAGTGGTGAGCGTTGCAGCACTAGAACGCTAGACTAGTGCATTGCCGCCGGTTCGAGCTCTCTTGCGTCACAGCTAACTCCTACCCTCTTCTCCTTCTCCCTCCGGTAGGCCTCCTCCACACTGCTGTATCCGGTGCCTGGACTTCTGCAGCCAGGCCTGTCTGTCTTGCACCATCCGTGCACAGGCACACACGCCTTAGACTTCTCTTCCTCCCTTGCTGCTGCTGCTGCTGCTGCTGCTGCTGTGGTCGCATGCCATGAAGCCGGCGTTAAAAGTGCCGCCAGCAGAGTGTCCGGTCCAGACCATTCGAAGGGATGCCGACATGCTCCGGTTAGCTTGCGTCGTTTGCTCGTGGGTGCATGTGAGGTAGGTGAAACGTGATTGGCAGGTTATATTCGATTGCTTTCTTTTGCCTGCAGCAGTCTATCCTAGTTGCTGTGCTCAGTGTCCGCCTTCGTTTGCTGCGCTGTCGGTGCGGTGCCTAGCAGCGGCAGCTGCTGCACATTTGCTCGCAGGAACGGCACTCGCCTTCTTATTTTAAAGCGCACAGCAACTGAAGGACATCGAAGGCCGTGGCACTGAGTGCGAGAGCGCTTCTCGCCTTCCCAGCGAGGAGCGCTCACTCACCGCGAGATAGTGATCCTGCTATTGATTCGTCTTGCAGTGAAACGATCGTCCACGCTCGGCACTCTGAGCGACGACGTCGATCTTGAAAAGGAAAAAGAAGAGCTGCAAAAGGAGCGTGGAGCACTTGCCAAGACGAGAGACGAGCTAAGCAAGCAGGTCAGACAGCAAGGCTCTCTGCTCTGCCGCTCTCCTCTCCGCTCCGTGCTCTGCTCTGCCACTCTTTTCTCTGCTCCGTGCTCTGCTCTGCCACTCTTTTCTCTGCTCCATGCTCTGCTTGCTGCTCTCCTCTCATGCAGGCCACAGCCGTTAGGGTTGCAACAGATTCAAGTCTCAAAAGCAGAGAGCCGTCATTGTAGATTACGCTGCATCTGCACCTGGCGGCAGCTGCAGCGTAGCGCCACACAGGCGGCGCACCTCTGCTCGCTGCCGGGCCTTCTGTCTGAGAAACAGGTTCTTTCCATTTTGAGCAAACTCCCGACGGCCAGGAGCGCAGCATAGGGGACCGGGGTCTGGGGAACCGGGCCGGGTGGCTGAGCTGCTCTGAGACGGTGTCTGGCCCTCGGCCGATCGGCCCGAGCACGCTCTGCTCACGCCGCCTCAGCGCGGCGAGTCTGCGCGGCAGCGGCCCCAATCGTCCGCGGGCCACGACAGGTAGATCTGCGAGAGCTACACATCCGGCATCTCAGAGCTGCTCTGCTGTGGTTTTTGTAGTTGGCCGGCATGAGCCAAGCCATGAATGCCAAGCTGGCTCAGCAGGAGTCTCAGTGGCAGGAGAAGATGGCTGACCTTGCGCTACGTCACGAGCTCGAGCTGGAGCAGGTAGTTCCCGTGGCAGGTGGCTTCCGCGAAGTGCCGCGCTGCCGCCGCCGCTGCTGCTGCTGCTGCTGCTTAGCTAGCTGGCCATAAGCGAGACGATGAGCATGGCTGGGTCGGCCTATGAGCGAGCAGCGCCGCACGCCCTCTAAACAAGGACCAGCTGGCTTTCATGCACCTTCCCCTGCCCTCGACGAGTGGGTTTGTGCTTGCCTGCATGCGTCTGGGCTAGCCCATCTGCTCGTGCGCATGCGCGCGTGCAGCTCGAATCGGAAGCCATGGATGCCTGGCAGCGCTGCACTCTTTTTGACCGGAATGCGGCAATGTCGCCTTAGCTGCGCTCGCCAGCGACCGCCACCGGTGCGAGGCAGCGGTGGAGAGAAGGTGCCGCCGTCGCGGCCGCATCTCGATCGGCTGCAGCAGAGGGTGAGAAGCAAAACAAAGCGTCAGGTACTCAGCAGCAGCATCTGCAGACAGTCGCCTACCAGCAACGCATCGAAGCGCTGGAGGCCGAGAGCCTCGAGCAGCAGAGGCTGCTCCAGAAGAAAGAGGCCGACATCCGCATGCTCGTGCAGAGGCCGGTAGGTGGCGCTGCTCCGGCGCGTCCCCTGCTAGGGTCTGCGCAATCGCGGCGATGCTCAGCAAGCAGCGTTTTAATTGGTGCTTCCCTGGCGCTCTCTGCACGCACCCTGGTAGTGCTGCCATAGCGCTGTCAGCTGGCGGCCGCTCTAGCAGCATTTGCGCCCTGCTCAAACCCACTTCCGCTCGGCAAGCGGCCTGTGAGGAGGGAGCGGGGCCGGCTGTCCGGTGCGCCGCGATCTAGCTGAGCGATACGCAGCGGCCCGACCTCCGCTGTAGCCTCCCGTAGCACCTCGCTCCAAGGATGAGGAGGGCTGGCCGTCATCGATTTCCACGGCTGACGAATCGTCGGCCGCACGGCCGGCACTGCCTCCTAAAGCCAAGATGCTCCAGTTCAAGGGCGACGACGTCGGTCGCGGCAGGAGCGCTACGGGCGACAGGTGAATGGACAGCAGCGACCGATGGCCTGCGCACCATCTGGAGCTGGCTGCGCGGCGGCCGCTGCCGCTGCTCGCTAGCTCGTGGCCTGCCTATGGTTGGCCAGATCGCGCTCCTTGTTACGGCAGAGCGTCGGCGCCAGCTGAAGCGCTCGGAGCACCGGCCATCGTGCGGCAGCGATCGCACCGGGCAGGCTCGCGATTGGACGGCGGCAGAGGTGGTCATCACAGCAGCGACAGCGGCAGTGACGAGGACGAGGACGGCGATGCTGAGGCAGACACTATTGTGCATCCGGGCTTGAGCGAATCGGCACTGACCGACGAAGGTAGTGGAGCCTTTGCTTTGCGTCTGTGGCACATCGCCTTGTCGCTCGCTAACTC
>WPIO01000050.1:2842500-2850000 GCA_009760855.2 Cristatella mucedo | reverse complement strand
TCTATTAGATATCGTCATTAAAGCAAATTGAGAAAGTGTGCTGCAATTCTAGTGCTAATGTCGGTGATACAGGTAAATGCTGAAAGATAGCTGAGATTTTTCCGTGTTATAAGGCAGTGAGGTATCAACAGACAGATAGTGCTTTGTGTCATCTGCGTAGAAATGTAATCCTAGATAATGCTTGGTGGTCACAGCGGCAAGAGGTAGAGAGGAAGTAGCTGTAGCAAGGAGTGGACCGTGAACAGATAGCTGCGGTACCCATGTTTCAAGGACTCCTTAGATAGACGTCGTTCATTTGTACCGATTTTCTGAAATCTTCTGCTGAAATGCGATGCATTCAAATACTTTTGGCATGTAACTGTAATTCCACGCCACATCCATTTCTGCCCAGTCCGATGCCCTATTCCTTGTGCTGTTTATCCTATGGCCTCGTTCTTCCCGGCCCTCGGTCTTGCGCTTCCTGTCTTATTGCCTCGAACTTTCTGCCTCATGGCCTCACACAATGCTAGCAGGATGCTGATCTTCAGCACTCTAATTAGTAGGAATGCATTGACTAGGTTGGTACCTTGCCATTGATACTACACTTAGGAGCAGGGGCGACTTCTTTCCCCAACTGTCTTTCTCCCTCTCTGCCTCCCTTTCTCTCTCTCTTCTCTCTCTCTCTTTCTCTCTCTTTCTCTGTCTTTGTATGTGATCTGTGTCTGTGTCTGTCTGTCTGTCTCTCTCTCTCTCTCTCTCTTCTGTCTTCCTCTCTCTTTCTCTGTCTGCTAGTCTCTCTTTGGCCAGCTTTCTTGCTCTCTCTCTCTCTCTCTCTCTCTCCCTCACTCACCTGCTCTCAGCACTCACGCTTGCACATACACACACATGCACACACCCACCAGCGCGCTCACACACACATTCATGCATACATATGTGCACACTCTCTACATTCTTTCTCTCACTTACTAGTTTGCATATGCGGTTTATTTGGATGCTGGTAACAAGGTAGCCCGTACCTGTAAAAGGATGACATTTAGGCTTCTGAGCCTCAATCCTAAAGACACCCAGCCCCCCACTAAACATACCTTGTATGTGTGTGAGTGGATTTGTGTTGGTGCATGCAAGCATGGTTGAGTGTCCGTGTAGGTGTGTTTCCTTGCACACGGTCGCCTTTGGCATGTGTATGCTGGCATGCTTGGTGGTTCATCGGCTTATACTACAGCCAAGTCTATCTTCTATACAACATTGTTGAATCAAACGTCCAAAATCCAAAAACTTGAGTAGCCACTCCCTGGTGAGCACGTTACCTAGTGATACTTGTGGTGATATAGCCGGTCGATTCTCTAACTTCTACGATAGCAAGATGAATAAGACCCGAGATTTCATTCCCACGGTAGCACCTACACCTGAATCTTTTTTCCTCACTAGTTTTTCCACGGACTTATCTCCTTCAGCTCCCCCTAGTAGTGCCTCAGTGTCCACCTTTAGTAGCCTGCTACGTGTGCCCTTATCGAGAAGCTCATGCACAGTCTCAGAAAACTGCCAGCTGCCCTCAGGAGGAGGCTCTCTGGACCTCTGGCTGTTCTCCTTGCGATGCATCCATTTGCTTCTGCCCTGCATTGTTAACATGAGCAATATGTGCTTGGCCTCAGACCTTGTCTCTGTATCTTTCAAACAGGCTGCTGTCAGGTGTCTAATTGACAAGGCAACTGAACCAGCAACCCCTGCCCAGTCTCCTTGCTGCCGTTCCTATCAAAGACTATGGAACGATCCATAGTCTCCCTCTCACCGAACCGATCGCTAAACGTAATCTGTGCGTTAATTTTTATGCAGCCGACACGCAGCAGTACTTATGCTTCGATCCCTCTCAGCCTTGCAGCGCCTCAAACTCTCCCATCTCCCTTGCTGCATGTAATGCTGAAATTTGCTCTTGGATAGAAACAGACTTTCTCAGCTTGACTGACGTTAAAACCAACTTACCAGTTATGGGCAAAGTAAATGGTGCGTACTCAGAACTTGGAAAGCCCATCCATCAAAATGAGCTTAACCTCGTTGCTCTAGTAGCATCAAAAGGAAATCAGGTGTCCTGATCCAACATGACCTCTCACTTGACTGACCGAACCAGCTCCACAGTCAAGTCCTCGTGCTCACGCCTGCTTAGACGAGGATACTACATCCAGTTTTTTCAATCCATTTGTGATATCCCCACTAGATCACTGCAACTCGCTGCTGGACGGTCCTCTGGCCTGTGCAATAGAGCACTTGCAGCTGGTTTCATTCTCTGCAGCTAGGCTATTCTGCCCTGAACTTTGCAATGTTTACGTAAGACCACTTGTCACCGGCATGATGCACTGTCTCCTCGGGAATCAGTGCATCTACTTAAAAAGTTCTGTCACCAGACAAGTCGGGTTTCTTTATTCTCTGGCTTTAGCTTACCTATCCTAATTTGGCCAGGCAACTAGACACCGGCTCTCTTTCCCTCCCAGACTCTATAAGCTTAGCTGGACCGACTCTGACCGACCTCGAGTCCTTTGGCTGCTGCACCTTTAGTTCACATGTTCCCATAGCCTTCAACTCAGCCCCGGCAACGCTTAGTTCGTGTGAATCGTCATTTGCGTGCTGAATCTGTGCGTGCTATCACTAGCCAATTTGGCATGCTTCCTTTAGCCTATCGAGAGTGCCAATAGAAAGAGATTTACTTCTCTTGTGGTATCGATACTTAGCAAATGTCTTATTATTATCATGTTTTGTACTCCAAAGTGGGCACAACGCTGCATGTAGGCTGATCGTCGTTGTGCAATCTGTGTTCCAGCTCTCTAGTACGGTTTGTCTGTTTTCATGCAGCATGAGCTTACACTTTGCTTAGACGAATCCCAAGTGATCCCCCCAGGTGATGGGTGCAGGTGCCGAGACACAGGGGGGTGGGATGCTGAGACACAGGGGGCCGGGTGCCGAGACACAGGGGGTGGGGTGCCGAGACACAGGGGGGGTGGGGTGCCGAGTTCACACCTACGGCTGAATGCCCAGGCAGCAGAGCATTGCTCGCCTACTGGTCCAGCGGCAGGTCAGAGTTCAGAGTCAGAAGTCAGGTCCGAGCAGCTTCTCCCAGGCAGCTTCTCACAGTGTGAGAGCTCTTGGAATACCTTGCAGTGTGGGAGTGCCTCGTGGGTGCATGCCTGCATCTACGTGTGCATGTGTTTGTGTGCTTTTGCAAGGTGATGCCTAAAGTCAAAATTGAGCTGGTGCCATCAGGCTGTTCCACCACTGCCTCCTTTCACCAGTAAGGCTGCACCGGTTCAATTCGTTGGTCACGTGCTCCCGAGTTGCACCTGAAGCTTCTGCTTGCACTCGTCTTCCCAACAACTGCTCCACTGAGCCGAGGCTCGGGCATCATGGCGACTGCTCCCTCCCTGTTCTTCCACTGAGTGGCGCTCCGTCTGCACAGTGCATCTTGCTGAAAGTGCAACCGAGACCGAGAGTTCGCTTCGTCGGCCAGGCAGCCTTCTGACTGCAACGGCAGCGTGTCGCCTTCCCTTGTTTGAGCCCCCTTGTGTCGAGGCTCTTCAAAAGCAAGTGGTCGCCACCGACCCGAGGCTTTACAGCCGCTTCGTCCGACTCGCCAGTCAGTGCGCCTGCTTAGACCGACGGCGGCCGGTCGCGGTGCTGCCACTCTCAGGCGACCTGTCGGCGTCTCACCAAGTCGCCTGCTGCCGGCATGCATGCGTTCGCCGTGCTGCGCACCTCTCACCTTTCACCTCTCACCCGTGGCGCTGCTTCTGCTTTTCAGCAGCCTCCGGCCGATCTGCACCGCTGGACCGGACGACCGACAGCATGGGGTAGGGCGTGCTCCAGCTTGCTCGAGCGGGCGCCGCGCGCCGCTCAGGTGCGCTCCTAGCCCGAGCCTGCGGTATTAGCTTCAGCCTGCGGTATTAGCAGGGCGCTTCAGAGTTCTCGCGCTCTCGGCTCGTGCGAGCGCCGTGACGAGCCGAGACGATGCGTCACTGCTATACGTCACCGTCACCATGCTGCGCGCCCGTTCGTCGGACGTGGCAGGTGAACGTCGAGTGGATGACGACAGATCGCCTGCTCGAAGCAGCCGATCTGACTCGCGCGCTCTCCCTGGCAGCACGGATAAAGTGCACCGGCGGCGCCAACGCTTGTCACCCTCTCTCTTTTCAGCCTCAGCACACTAGATGCTGGCAGCATCCTGGCCGGGCTGACGGGAGACAGCGAGCAGCTGCGGCAGGCGCTGCTGAGCAATCCGCAGCTAATGTCCCAGATGCGTGCCGACCTGCAGCAGCTGCTGGACCGCGAGCTCAGCCAGCGCGGCGTGAATCCCGTGAGTGGTGCAGCGGCGTCAGCAGCGTCCCAACACGTGATCGCATGCGTGTGCAAATGCCCACGGATTCTTCATGTCTTTCGTGCTTTCGTCCTGTCATTGATGCTTGCTTGAGCTTGCTCGCTCTTATCAGAACGGCAGCAGAGCATCGCATGTATGCTGAGCAGAACTGTGCCACTACTGGCGTAGATGCACATTCGCATTCATGCATGGTCTGCTTCGTCTGCTCGTTCGTTGTTGTTTTTCGCTCCTCGTCTTCCTTTTGGCCTCTGGATCGGTCTCTTTGTCTCTCCTCCCTCTGTGCATGTCTCATCTCTCTGCCTCTACCGCCTTCCTTTTGTCTTTCTCTCTCTCTCTCTTTTCATCTCCCTCACCCTCGCTCTCTGCGTCTCTCCATCTTCCTTTCTCTTCCTCTCTCCATCTCTCTCTCTCTCTCTCTTTCTCTTTCCTTCTCTCTCTCTCTCTCTCGGCATGAACGTTGTTCACGTTTCTCATGCTGCTAGTTCTTTGCGCTCACAGCTGCTTTCTTTGCCGAATTGGCTTTCATTGGCCTGCTCATTGTACAATCTCATGCTTGGATGGCACCGAATGTCGTGCTTGTCTTCTTACTGCAATTTGTTATGTTTTCAAACTGCTGAGTCTACTTTCCGAGAGCATGCTTGGCTCGTTTGCAAGCTGACGACAGTCCATTCACGACAGCTCTCTGTAACTATAGAAGCTGTTGGCGTTGCCGACGAAACAGTTCGAGGACAAGATGACGCGTCTGGCTCTGGAGCGACAGCAGAAAGCCAAGGTTTGCGCAGCGACATCAGTAGCTGCAGAGAACGACATAACTTTGCGAGCTTCAACCTAATACTTGCCTCCATCACCGAGTGTTGTTTCGTTTACTGCAGAAGCTTGCGAATTTCGCGCAAATCCGAAAGG
The DNA here is from genome assembly GCA_009760855.2 of Cristatella mucedo. Classification (NCBI taxonomy): domain Eukaryota; kingdom Metazoa; phylum Bryozoa; class Phylactolaemata; family Cristatellidae; genus Cristatella; species Cristatella mucedo. The sequence goes on along the minus strand of WPIO01000050.1, from coordinate 2,844,758 downwards.
ACGTGGAGCAGCAGGTCAACAAGATGGCCACCGAGCGATCACGAGCCGTTAGGCAGACCTCAGGTGCGCTGTAGATCTGCAGTGCGCTCAGCTCGTGCTTGTAGAAATTATGCTTGCAGTCCTCTGCGGTCGCCCTCCTCTCCTCCCAAAGCTGGGCGAACACTGAACGCGACTCGACTGACAGTGAGAACAAGTATTGATTAGTAGCTCACTTTCAAGCAACTTTTCCAGAAAAAATGAGACAATTTGAAGATCACACACACAAATATACAGTCAACCTTACGAAATAGACAGGGACCGGCAAACCTGTCAAGAGTCGAATTTTCTCAAGTCGAGAATGGATATGATATGTTCCACCATGATTCATTCTGCCGAAGACATTTATTTGGAAATCTTTCTAGAGGAATTATCAACTCCCTCTTCCTTCTAAACCCTCATGACTGCTAGAGGCTGGGGTGAATCAGCTGCTTTGCTAGTAGCTGGTTAGGGTTCACTCGTTTCTATTTTCATGGAATAAGGAGTCACACAAGCAAGAGAGAACCATCTATACCCGAAATACATAAGCTGTCGGACACAGTTTTCTCCATACTGTTTGCGGCATTGTAAAATCTAATGACCTGCATAGATTTGCAAGGTGTCCTGGATAACTTTTGATTTTGAATTTTTTGCATGAGAGTAGCCGAGTTTGTATCTCTGAATTTTCGTAAATCGTACCGTCGTAAGTTAGGGGCTAACCACACACATCACACACACACACACACACACACACACACACACACACACACACACACACACACACACACACACACACACACACACACACACACACACACCTAAACACACACGTATGAATATATATATATATATATATATATATATATATATATATACACATGTATATACATTTATAAATTATATATATCTGCACACACACACACGAGAGCTCAGTGCTGGTGGACTCACTTCACTGAGCCATAGCAGAAGTAGTCATAGTATATTCACGGAGGACAATGCTGTGGCATCTGGCCGAATGACAGAAGTGCACCATCTTGCCCCATGACCGACAGATGGACTTCCTCTTTAATTAGTAGAGATACACGTGTAAATGTTTACCGCCTGCACACAACCGCACGAACACACACACACACATATATCTACACAGAGAGAGTAAGTGCCCTCACCTTTTAAGCAAGCAAATTTCATGTGTGTGCGAGCACGTGTGCGCGCATGTATTTGTTTGTGCAACACAGCAAATTAAAAAATAGTAGCTATACAACTTACTTCAGTCCAGCCTCATCACTCACCACTAGTCTCATATGACAAGTCCAAGAGCGCATCTTCTGAGGGAACATCACTCGACTGTAGATGGATGGTTAGCTGGCATACCCAGTTTATCTCTGGCACAGGTGCCCTCTTAAGTGCTTGCTTTTAATCATTTGTTCGTTGTCTCGTTAGGAGCTCTTTAGTAAACAGTGCCCCCTCCACCCCAGTTTGGCTGAACCTGAATTGGCCAGTGCTGACGAAGTCTGTTGGCTACCGAATGCGTACCGAAAGCCGCTTAGGCTGTGAGTGCGCTACACAAAACTCTCCTGCGTAACACCCACATGGTCTTTATGACTTTGTGGAGTTACAGACGGAGATACATTACATTATCGGTATTCAGGCGAAACCATGCTATTGTCTGCACGAGTTGTCTCTCGATATGCACACGCAGGTAGTTCATGCTGGCCTTTAAAGCAAAGCACGCACTGTACTTGCCCTGCCCTTGACCTTGGATTGGTTTCAGCGACGAGCAGCATGGACGGCACTCTGCTGACCACAGCCAGCAGAGGCTTGAACAGTAACAGCAACAATCACAACCACCCGAGCAGCAACGGAGGAGGCCGGGCACCGCGAGAGCAGCAGGCCACCATGGAGGCATCCAGAACGCTTAGGTTGGCATGCTTTTTTCTGTTTTTGTCGGTGCACCGTGCCTTGAACTGCCCTGGTGATGATGATGGTAGTCGTGCTCAGTCACGTGGTTTGTCACGAGCCATGCGCCCATCGCGAGCGTTGGCGCTGCCTGTCTGATCCGGCCGAGATAGTGGCCACGTGGCAAGCGCCAAGCCGGATTGAAACCCCAATTCGGGGACACGTCCTCGATTTCTCGCGATAGGCAGCGTCCCGTTAGGAGGTTTACCGGAAGTGTCGGGGCACACGTTTTCGCCTTGTTACCAGCAGGTGGTCTCGGTCGGTCGGCCGGCCATGCCCTGCACATG